>CALNHX010004724.1:0-81021 GCA_940337035.1 Agriotes lineatus
TATTTTCCACACTACCAGCAAAAGTTACGGACGGATTTTCAACAGTAATTACATAAGTGGTGATAATTTTTTGATAATTTTAACTAGATGAGTGCTAATCTAATTAAAATTCTAAAAAAAATATTACCACGAATGTAATTCGGCGTGATTATATTTTAAACAAGTTGTAGATAGGGTTTGATGAAGCTTCCAGATGAGTGTCCTGTTATTTTTAACAACTGCTGCTCACCTACTCCACTTTTAGCTAGTTGTGTTACAGCAGAAGAACGATTTGAATGGTTTGTGACAAAATAGTCGCTGTAATTTGCTACTGGCAAATAGTCAGTGTAATTAGCTACTAGCAAATAGTGTAATTTTGATGCTATTGGTCGATTTGAATTTTTTTCTCATTACTATTGGCTGATAGGAGTGTTCAAAAATAATCATGAAAATTTAGGGAGACCTGAGTTCAGCGTAGCGGGGCTCATAATAGAGTTCGATATTGATCTAAACTACTTACTTCTCCAGTTGCATATTTGGTTTTATCTACGACAGTGTGTAAAATTGCTTTTTAGTTGGCAGTTTTAAGTTTGTAAAACGACTGTTTAATAACATGTTTTCATTAGTTTACGTTGTCAGTAGTAACGTATTTAAAAGATTTCATTGGGCACGTTGTCAGTAGCAACGTGTTTTAAAATTTTTAAAACACGCAAAATTACGACTGGGTGCTGGTAATCCTAATTTACATTTAATTTATTTTTTTTATTTACCGGGTTTTCTAGATTCTATAGTAGATAATAGTAGATTATATTATAAGTGAGAGAAATGTATTATTATTTGCGAGTGAGAATTTTGAATTGCGAGTGCCCCAGCACGAGCGATACAATTTCTCACGAGCTTATAATGGCATTTCGCTCACGTGTGATATACGACGTTTTATCTTACAGTAGCAATTCTTGTGCCTAAATAGTTTGCGCAGTCAGAATATGTCGCGAAATAAATTTATAATTAGTCGCCTATGATTTGTGATATACGTTTGACAGTACTGAAGTGTATTGTCAGTCTATGTCAAATTCGAGGTTCATAGGTTAGGTTTTGTGTGTTATTTGACACAGACTGACGCAAAACTTAACCTGAAAATTACGAATTTGACATAGCTTGACAGTGCTACCAACAATGCAGTAGTATAAATAATGAAAACTCACTTGTGAATAAAACTTCATTTTAGTCACTGAAAACAGTCGTATAATGTATGGTAATAGGCGCTAGTTTTATTAAAAGGCCGCCGAAACGACTTTTAAAAAAACGTTTATTTTTATTTTACAATGAAATATAACATTGGAAGCACACAGCTTAGCTGCTAGACAATATCTTACATCTAGCTATGAACTAACTGGAACTTATTTTAAAGGTGCAGGCTACTTGTATATATACTATGTCTAATCAGCTAAGATAAGCGTTATCTCTAAAAGGGAGCGTGAGACAGGAAGCCACGTGCGTTCAAAGTTGCAGACTTGCAGTTCACACAAAGAAGCTATTATTGTTCAAGGTTGCAAGCTTGCAGTTTTACACAGGGGGCCATTGTCTAGTCATAATATAACTCGTCCGCCGATAAAATGTTCAATAGCGGTATTCAAATATGCCTCTATTGAACTTACAAAAAAGAAAAGAAAATTAAACTTACGTATTTACGTTAACTGGTTCAAAATCTTTATTTAGAAATCTAATAAGTTTAATCTTCATTGTGTTCCTATTATAATATAAATACAATACAAAAATGATTAATATAAGAATAGTAAATAGCGTAAATATAATCGCAGACACACTTAAGTTATCGGATTTAGTATAATTAACAGGTTTTAACAAATTTTCATATTTATTAAGCTTAATTCTATCCTCAACCAATTTCTGGGTGTCAACAGGTATCAAGTCAATCTTTGAAACATTTATGTGATTCGATTCAGGAATTATTAAGCGGTAAATGTTTGAAATTTTTAAATTAACAATTTCATTTGAGGTTCTTTTTGCGGTGAACAACATGTGTTTTTGATTTATTGAAACAAGACAGTCTGAACTGAGGTGTAAGAGGTTAATGCCAGATATTCCTTTTCTAAAATTCTGATTTTTTACATTTGACGTCCAATATTGCTTCAGATGGGGAAGATATTAACCATGTCGCAGGATTTATTTGTGATATTTTGATATCTGTTAAATTGAATAAATAAGAGATACATGTTTTATTTTTATTAAATGACAGAAGTTGCGTTTCGCACAATTTGTCGTTGGGGATTTCGAAGTAGTTATTTTGATTACAAAAGTAGGTGTCTAAAGTTATAAGTTTACAATGACTTATTTCAACAGGAATGCTGTTTTTAACGTTGAATAATAAAGTACTATATGTAGGTATAATCATACGAAATTGATAATTTTGGATAAAAATCGGAAATGGTATTAATTGTATCATTTGATAATCGTTAGTTTTGGAAGTAAGGGGTATTTCGAATATAAATGTAATTCTGTTTTTAACTTGGTAAACTTTTGTAATGATAATTGACTCGTATAAATGTAAATACTGCAACTCTGCAGAATATGGAATAGTTAAAGCTTTTTCTGATATGCTATTGAGATACGTCGAAATTTCATTTAGATTTTCAATTAAATCGTCATTATCAATTAATGACATATGCATCTGTTGATTTTGGGCAAAAGTTAATCCATTTTCTAGTTCCAAACAAGTGTTAATAAGTAGTTGTAAAAATTGAATTGCTTCTAGCAAGACTGTTTTTAAGGAGTATGTAGCGAGATTTTGCCTAATTCCTCATTTTGTAAAATTATTTTATTTATATTTCTGTCTAATAATTCCTGGCTCTTTGCTATAACATTGATTACTGAAATGGTATCATTTAAAATTTTAGTTTGCTCTAATATAAAGTCATTGTGCATTTTATTGCTTTCTTGTAATTTAGTAATCATAGATTCGTATCTGACTCCATCGTTGGCGTCGAGGTTTCCAGTTAAAAATTTGAAAGCGGATCCTAGTCCATTGAAAAGTCCTCTCTTATTAATTTTGTGTTTGACATCAGGGAATAATTGATTTAGGAGTTTATCTGCTTTTTCAATATATTGTTTTAATATTATGAGTAAATTGTTATGATTAATGATAACATCATCAATCCTTTTAAATTTTGTATATTCAATAACATAACTTTTATTTTCGAGTAAGGGTATTACTTTCATTAAATTAGTTCTAAGTGTGTCATAACTAACAAATATAGGAGTATAGTCTACATTTCTAATAAGCGTCCATTCGCTTTGTTTAAGCACTACGTTTCCTAAGTTTAAGGGATATAATCCGGGATTCTCTTTTAAATTCTTAATAATAATATCGCTCTGTATAACTGGTGATTGAGTCAGCAGGGTACAGGCGATGAAGAGGGTAGTAATTTTGAAAAAAGGGAGAGCAATAATTCCTTTTAGTCAGGGTGTTTTATATTTCAATTTTTTTTAAAATTAGATTTAATTTTGAATTTCAACTTTACTTCTGAAATTTGTTTTAACAAATATTTTTTCATTTAATTGGAATGTTTGATTTTTCCGAATTGGTTTTAATTTTAAATTTCATCTTTACTTCTGAGATTTGTTTTAACAAATACTTTTTCCTTTAATTGAAATGTTTGATTTTTCTGAATTTGAATTTAATTTTAAAGGTTTTTCTTTGTTTTCCTTGAGCAATATCAATTATAAAGGTATGTTGCTGTGAACCAAGGATCCTTGGCTGTGAACATTTAATTTTAACGCGAGAAATATTGTGATTATTAAAATTGTAAATACCATATTATGCTGGTCTTGTTTGTTTGTTAAGTGTAATTTTTATTTGAGTTTTTTCTGATTTAAATAATTTAGTCTTAAGTTTTTCCTTAAGATGTTATTTTAAAATACTTTTGATACTTGAAGTTACTGATTTATTTATTAGAATTTATTTGCAATACTCAAAGTTTTTCAAAAATTCAGGGGTGTGTACAATCTTATTTCTTTCTTTAAACACACGGTTAAAAATTTAGTTATTTTGGTAAAGTCTTTGATAAATGTTCTTTAATATACTATTTGGTTAAAAATGATTTTATTTCTATTTTTAGGTGCTGGGAGTTTTTTTTTGTGTTCGTTTAAATGGTCTAGTCTTAAATTGTTTTTTAAATTGTTATTTAAATTAATTATCTAAAATACTTTTATTGTTTGGCGTTTTTATATTAAAGTTGTTAAATCTAATAGACTGATTTTTGTTGAGTTCATAATTTTTATTTTTATAAGATTAAGGATTATAAATATTAATTTCTTGTATTTCGTTTAAAGTATTAATTACGCTTGCTTTAAATTGATTATTGTATTGTTTCAATTGCTGAAGGCATGACTAATTTTTCATTAAATTTTAATTTGGGAGTTATTTTAGTTCCATTTTTTTTATGCTGATAAATTTTACGAAAAGTTCTGTACACAGGGTTAACTGTAGGTTTTGTTGAGAAAAATAAAAATCTTAATTTTTAGGTTTGGAAAAATTACATTAGTTTCACTTTTTTACTTCCTTTTACTACTATAAAGGAAGTATTGGATTCACCCCAAAAATTCGAAATTGAGTTTTCAACAGATCTTCACGTTTTAGAGTCCCCTGATCCCAAAAAACATATATTTTTTTCATTGGTCTGTCTGTGTGTCTGTCTGTCTGTGTGTTTGTCTGTGTGTGTGTCTGTGAACAGAATATCTCAAAAACGAAAAGAGGTATGGCATTGAAACTTCATATATAAGTTTTGTGTACTATGTAGATGAGACAGCAAGCTTTTGAAGAAAATCGCATAACCGGAAGTAGGTGTTTACTCTTGTGAATTTTCAGTTTTTTTCGATTTTTGCAAAAACGGCTCTAACGATTTTTTTTAAACTTTACATTTTTCTTACATTTTTAATGTGTATTGATGTGAGATAGGTGATTTTCCAGTTGAATACTTCTAAAGTGGGTTTCTTTTGTTTTTTTTTCTATTTTTTTTATTAACTCCTATTTTAAATAAAACACCCGGTATATTATTAATTTTTGAATTCACCTTAAAATTCTAGAGAAAATTTGTCGCTTCAACTGACACTCGATTTTGTACCGTTTTTGTAGAATTTGTAATTTTTTAAAAATTTTAACAAATGGTTAAAAATTAAAAATGAAATTTTTGACTAATTATAAGATCACTGTAAAAGGAAGTTGTGTGAGTGTATCACACCAGATTTTTCTCATTGAAGAAAACCTTTTTTTACTCACGAATGATCTCAGGGTTTGTACCGGGTGATCAACAATGATTGAATGTGCCGCCTCCTTCAAATAAAGCTATTGTCCACTTAGCACGTGCAGTGATCCCAACTATTTCCAGTGGCGTACTGGCGGGTATTTCAGATTGAGTGGGAAATTTAAAAGCTGGTGGTATATTAAAAATAAATATATTATTGCAAAGTTTTCAATTATACATAGTGCACGTTTTGTTACACAAAAAGTAAATACAACTGAACAAGCATACAAGAAAAGCTAAAAAGAATGTTTCTTATATTAAAAACACACAATATGAGACAAAGTGAGCAAAAAAATACAATTCAATAACAAAATACAATGATATTGATACATTGTTTTCTGAACTCACAATCTAGAAACAGAAACAAGAACCACCCTTTTTTATAATAGATGTTGAAAATGCTGTCCATTATTTTCTATACGCAATTTTACTTTTTATTTTGTCAAAGACGGCTTCTAACTGTTGCGGTGTGATTGAATTAACGGCGTTCACTATGGCACCCTGGGAACTTCTCAACCGTATGGAAACGATTTGCATACACAACATTTTTAAGATGACCAAGCATCATCGAGCGGTGTCAAATCAGGCGATCGCAGTGACCATCGACCTGTGATTATTAGTCTATCCTGGAAATATTGTGATAAATATTCCATCGTACATATTAGGTATACACATTACCAGTTTGAGCAGACAGTTGCCTTAAAGTTTTATTGGGGCTTGCTTCCAATCGCTCCTGAATACCTTCTAACGCTTTTTCATTAAGCGCAGGCCATTTGCCAGGACATTTACTCTTGAAGACACTGCCAGTATCCCGAAATCGGTTGATAATGCACCGAATATGTGTGAAAGTTTCCTAACGTGATTGTTTGCGAATTTCTGCTGAAACTCGACGAAGCAAGGAGCTTGTGAATACTACCAAACACCATTTCGGTCTCGTTGCTCAGACCGAAAATAGGCCTCCAATATAAATTTGTTTGCATCAGAAATTGTAACCTAAAATGATTCAAATTTTTTCTTATTCAAAACAAAGCTCTGTAAATTATCTACTTACCAGATAAAGCAATCAGATACGCAGTTTTAGTCTTACTCAAGATTGAGTTTATGAGAACTATAGAAATAATTTCATTAATCTACTTATTGCAACAAGAATGACAGTCTGTCATCAATTATTTTGACAGATCTAAAATTTTTATGTGCGCGCATATGGTCACGGGGGAAGAAAGTTTTGATAAACAACATATTCTCGTGGGCCCCGGAATACATTATTGATAACAATTCGACCATAGCGAAGTTACGAACCCTACAATCATTATTGATCACCCAGTATAAACTTAAAGGTGGTCACCCTATCCCTAGATAATGTTATGATAAAACTAATTGTGGAATATAAACCACATTGCTAGACAAATAAACCTAAACGACAGATTTTAGTGCGAGAATTGTGACACTGGAATACGAGTTCACCATAATAGCTGCCCTAAACTTGGGCAACTGTTTGATAGATGGCGCCGTCAACTGTTCTGTGTTAGAGTCCCTGTATATAAAAGAGTTGGGACATGTAGGGTTACTTGTTTTGGATCCACAAACCATGGAGTATCTGATTTTTGCCGATTTTAAACTTTATGCATATTTCTTTCAACTAAAATAAATGAAAGATATCTGTGCTACATCACATGGTCCTTGATTTGTGGATCCAATGGCTCAACTCTTAGTACATATAGGAACTCTATTCTGTGTTAGAGTCCCTGTATATGAAAGAGTTGGGACATGTAGGGTGACTTGTTTTGGATCCACGCACCATGGAGTACCTGATTTTTGCCAATTTTAAACTTTATGCATACTTCTTTCAAACGAAACAACTGAAATATATCTTTGCTATATCACATGGTCCTTGATTTGTGGATCCAATGGCTCAACTCTTAGTACATATAGGAACTCTATTCTGTGTTAAGGTCACTATATCAATAAGGTACCGCCATACCATTCCTCGCTTGAGAATGTGAGAAAATTGTGAGATAAGGATAACAAATACAAATTTCCCAAGTGCAATAGGGAGGACACTAATTTTTGGGGAATTTCTTTTTGGTGTAATGGCACTTGTAAAGTGAGGAATCTGTTAGGTTATGTGTTTTTATCCCCAGTTGGAGAAAATTGTGCAACAAGGATAGATATAATAAATCACTAATGGCGGTACCTTATTGTTATAGTGACCTTATTCTGTGTTACAGTCGCTTTATATACACTAACGTTAACAGTCTGGCCATATATGGTCACGATTCCCATTGGTGCCGCCATTTTATGTCTAGCGTCATTTTGACAATAAGATTTAAATTTCAAAAATGTCAAAGTCACATTTACTCAAATAAAATAAGTTGACATTCAAACAACAAAACTCGTTTAAAATGCGAGTACATAGTTAAAAACTGATCATAATTTTTAGAAACAACTAGAACTATAACTTATTAACGGTAAGCTGACAAGGTTTAAAGAAATTTATCAATTTCAAAAATTTTCTTCAGATATGAGGTATTGCTGTGCAGTCGGATGCAAAAGCAAATCTGAAAAATGTGTGCTAACGGAAACTTACCTTAGGAATAGGGACAGACGAAACTTATGAACAAAAAAATTAATAGAGAAAATTGGTACCCGAATTGAAATTGAAGAATTTGTAAAAAGCATGTTGCAGATTGTATGTGTGAAAAAGCACGAGTTGGTGGCAAAAAAGACTTAAGGATAATGCTGTTCTAACATTATTTACTTTCTCATCGTCTGCTTCGGAGCCTACAGCCATTGAAAATACCAATGTCTTTATAAACAACTGGTCAAATTTTAAAATTACATTAGCCGCCCAAAAAGCTGATTTTATCGACGTTTAAATTTTAGGTATGGAGTCTTGTGCATTGGAATGCAAAAATAGGTCTGAACATGGTATTAAGGTGAAAAGCTTTCCTAGAAATATAAAAGCGGGGTTTGCGGTCAAACAGGTTAATTGAGCATATTAGAATAACATAAAAGGTCAGAATGCATATTGTTGATATAAAACATATTGCAACTTGTAATCAATTAGAAAAGTTTATTATATCCAGAGTCATCGGTGTTCGTTTAAGAATAGCTGAAACGAAAACGAAAAAGCAGAATACACATCGAAGCAAATACAGTTGTACTTCTGTGGCAATGCACAATGTAGGCTAGGTATATAAATTAAGTGGGAAGTTATGAAAACTAATTTTAACCGTATTAGACTGTATACTCACTGTTTTATTAGTTTTGGGATAACTTTTAAGTTCTGTAGATTTATTATTATTTATGTGAGCACTAACTGTAAATGAAATTTATAATATCTCATTGATACGACATTGTTTGTTTTACTATTTGGTCATATATTTATTTATACTAGGCATTTATTTAATTAAACTATTTTCCAACACTAACCCCGCCACTGCTTTTGACCCGCCACTGGAGGCGGCCATATTCTGTCTTATGTCATAAGTGACATTTCATATGGCCAGACTGTTGTATATAAAGGGACTGTATTCTGTGTTAGAGTCCCTGTATATAATAAGAAAGAGTCGAGTCATTGGTGCAACCCATTGTGATTGGTTGGATCCACAAACCATGGAGTACTTGAATTTTAAAAATAATATAACAATTACATTACATTTAAATTTGACATAAGCTATTCGAATGCCTTATTTCAGGTTATTTTCACATGACTTTTGCCGGTAATTTAAAATTGTTCAACGTATACATATAACTAGTGACAAATAACGTATTCCTAAGCTAAAAGAATAACCCCCGTGATCGGCTATCTCTTATTCTCTATAGAATGGATGGAACAAACAAGGATTTTTATTATATTCAATTCCAAAATGGAAGGGAAAGAAGAATGGTTGGAAAAATTTGGAACCAAATATTGAATTCACATTACTTACGACGTTTGTGAAACTGGTTTCGTACAATGCATATGTCAAACATAAGAGATTCACATTTTTAGACGAAGCATTTCAAAATCTCACGAAGAAAAATTGCATGAAACCTAGCAGACCAGTATTGTGGAATTAACATAACGTATACCAAAGAAATTCGTACAGCTTTTTATATTATTTCATGTAGTGCTAACTAAAGATAGAACATGATCCATAAAGGTGCTAAAATAGAGACACCAAGAACAAGCAAAAGTGAAATTGGGAAACCACAATGTGTCTTTAATTATCATTGAACTAAACGAATTTGATTCATATTTCCAATCAATAAACTGAGTTAACTTTACTAGTTTAATGCATTATTTAAGAATTGTTCAGGTTCCTAATTTATTGGTAAAATGTTAATTTTAAAGATTTTTCCATGTTATTTCATGTAATGCGGATTTAACATAAAACGTGAACCATAAAAGTGCTAGAGTGCAGACATAAAACGAGCAAAAGTGATATTGGAAAAATACAATGTTCCTTTAATTATTATTGGACTGAACGAATCTGATTTCCAACCAACCAGTTAACTTTACTTTAGTGCATTACTTAAGAATTATATATTCACTGGTGAAATCTTAACTTTTGTATAATTGTTGTACACAAGTAATTGGTTTTGCCTTTTTTTACACAATCCTGTTTGCACCTTTAATATCTTTCCTTTCCTCTTAATTATTTTTTTGGTAGATAAAATATCCAATAGATACCTGCACAGTACCAATACTAAAGTGCTAATACATTTTAACAACATAACTTTCTAGTCTTTCAGTATGAGTTTAAGTTCCCTTCATATCAATTTCAACTTGTAAATTGGTATAGGTACTGATGCAATACTCCAAATTTAAGGTTGTCATTACACGTAATTACGTAAATAAGGAGTACATCATTAAAGTTCCAATAATTCTGGAGGAAGTGTAACCAGAATCTTGCTAGAAACTTAAACTGAGAATTACATTTTTGGCTAACCTTTACCGTTTGACATATTGACATTTGTGTTTGTAATATTAGCCCACCATGTTAAATATACATCTCTAATGTAAAATCAAGTGGTTTTGGTTTGTGGATCCACATGCCTCAACTCTTTCTTATTATATACAGGGACTCTATTCTGTGTACAGTCCCTTTATATACAACAGTCTGGCCATATGAAATGTCACTTATGACATAAGACAGAATATGGCCGCCTCCAGTGGCGGGTCAAAAGCAGTGGCGGGGTTGGTGTTGGAAAATAGTTTAATTAAATAAATGCTTAGTATAAGTAAATATATGACTAAATAGTAAAACAAACAATGTCGTATCAATGAGATATTATAAATTTTATTTACAGTTAGTGCTCACATAAATAATAATAAATCTACAGAACTTAAAGTGATCCCAAAACTACTAAAACAGTGAGTATACAGTCTAATTGTCTAATACGCTTAAAATTACTTTTCATAACTTCCCACTTAATTTATATAGCCTACATTGTGCATTGCCACAGAAGTACAACTGTATTTGCTTCGTTGTGTATTTTGCTTTTTCGTTTTCGTTTCAGCTATTCTTAAACGAACACCGATAACTTTGGATATAATAAACTTTTCTAATTGATTAAAAGTTGCAATATGTGTTACATCAACAATATGCATTTTATTTATATAAAATGCTTTTACATTTAGATTCTATTCTGATCTTTTATGTCATTCTAATATGCTCGATTAACCTGTTTGACCACAATCCCCGCTTTTTTATTTCTAGGGAAGCTTTTCACCTTAATACCATGTTCAGCCAATTTTTGCATTCAAATGCACAAGACTCCATACCTAAAATTTAAACGTCGATAAAATCAGTTCTTTGGACGGCTAATGTAATTTTAAAATTTGAGCACTTGTTTATAAAGACGTTGGTATTTTCAATGGCTGTAGGCTCCGAAGCAGACGATAAGAAAGTAAATAATCTTAGAACAGCATTATCCTTAAGTCTTTTTTGCCACCAACTCGTGCTTCTTCACACATACAATCTGCAAAATGCTTTTTACAAATTCTTGAATTTCCATTCGGGTACCAATTTTCTCCATTAATTTTTTTGTCCATAAGTTCCGTCTGTCCCTATTCCTAAGGAAAGCTTCCGTTAGCACACAGTTTTCAGATTTGCTTTTGCATCCGACTGCACACTGCACAGCAATACCTCATATCTGAAGAAAAATTTTGGAATTGATAAATTTTTTTAAACCTTGTCAGGTTACCGTTAATAAATTATAGTTCTAGTTGTTTCTAAAAATTATGATCAGTTTTTAACTATGCACTCGCATTTTAAACGATTTTTGTTGATTGAATGTCAACTTATTTTATTTGAGTAAATGTGACTTTGACATTTTTGAAATTTAAATCTTATTGTCAAAATGACGCAAGACATAAAATGGCGGCACCAATGGGAATCGTGACCATATATGGCCAGACTGTTAACGTTAGTGTATATAAAGCGACTGTATTCTGTGACGTCACATGACATACCTGGTGATTTGTGAATTGCGATTTTGGTTATGTAAATGGAATCCAGTTTTAGCGGCAAAATTTTGCGCGTTTATCGCAAAATTTTAATTGAAAGCGGTAAAACTGAAATGCGTTTGGCGTATGAAGGTATGGGGACACAGTGCTACATAAAACTCATTACCAAGTTAGAAGTTTCGTATGGACATGCAGAGCACGATGGCGGGAAATTTAAACTTTGCAATGTACTGGCAAATGCCTGAATTTATTGATGAAGATAAAATATTGAAAGATACACGTTTGCTTATGAGCATCTTAACGAGACTCCTTTGGTTGCCACAAAACTCGGCTCACCGCCTCGTTTTTGCAATCAAACTCGTATCGTGAAGATGCTCATATTCAAACTTGTATCGTTAATATCTATAACATACCATTAATGGAAAATAATAAGAGACTTTAGAGACTTTATAGTCGCATTACAACGCAGAGAAAATAACAAAAACAGAGAGTATCTATTATTAAACTACTTTATTTTCAATACATCGTCGTTTTCGTCCTCTCTATTGAACAAAAATAGTAGTGATGGGCATAACCGGACAATTTTCATAACCGAATTATTTGCATTCGAATCATATTAATAACCGATTGATTATTTGAATCACCATTCGAATCAATTTTGGCTCTCGATTTGTTTCGATTAAGTCAGCCGGTTTGCCGGTTGCCGGTTCACTGTCATCTGCATCGGCATCGTAACTTGCAGATAGCAGAGGAACTCAGTTAATCGTTAATTATAATAATTGTATAAATGATTTTTATTTGATTTCTAAGGAGTATAAACCATTGAGAATAGCTATATCAATACTAATCATAAAGAAAGTATAAATATGCGAATACAAAGTATCTATTGAATCTATTTTTAGTTCCTAAAATTCTCTAGTAGTCACACTTAAAATTTTCAACATCGAACTCCACTTGTCCCGATTGCTCCGTTATTAAAAATTAAATATAAATCTTTTACGATATTGGAAAATCTTATTTCGCTTTCTGTTTGTCCCTTATTAGGCATAATCAACCGCGTTTCGAAGCAAAAATTTAGGCTGTTATAAACACAGCTCGGCAAATCTCAGACTCAGCAGAACGTTATCTTTAATAGGAACGGCCCCATAAATTTAACTCGTCGACTGGGAGTATCAAATGTCTTAATAACATCAACAAGCAGCGGCGAGCTTCACATGGGTCAATCAAGTACATACGTAGAAAAGGTTATATGAATTATGATTATGAATGCCGTATTATTTACAGAATTTCGATCACTCGCAGGTCGCTGAGACGCGGCACGAAGTACGTATCAGGTTGAGGTTATTTTTGATTCGATCACTTGGAACGAAAACCGAGTTACACAGGTTATTTCAATAACCGGATAACCGGTTATTTTTGATTCGAATAAGCCCATCACTAAAAAATAGTATTAATAATAAGTACTCGTACAAAAAATGCTACAAATTTTAACATAAGCTATGAAAGAAAAAATGCTCATTCTATTTATGGTAGTTTCTGATAATAATACTTTATAGATTACAAGAGTTTTTTAAAACTAAAACGTAAGAAAAAAGATAAAAACGTAAGATTCACGTGAAAAAAAATTTTTTTAAAGAAAAACGTAAGAGAAGACTTAAAAAACATACGATCCATATAAAGAACAGTTTTTTAAAACTAAAGCGTAAGAAAAGATGTAAAAAACGAAAGATCCATATTAAAAAAGCGTTTTTTTAAACTAAAACGTAAGAAAAGATTTAAAAACAAAAGGTTAACATGAAAAGCGTGTTTTAAGGAAAACCTAAGAATGAGTTTTTTTACAAGGAAAACGTAAGAAAAGATTTAAAAACATAAGATCCATATGAAAAGAGGGTTTTTAAAACTAAAACGTAAGAAAAGATTTAAACAACAGAAGGTTAATATGAAAAGCGAGTTTTTTTAAAGAAAAACCTAAGAATAACTTTTTTACAAGAAAACGTAAGACAAGACATGAACAAGTGAAAGATTGATATTAAAAGTATTTAAGCAAAGAATTAAAATAAAGATACATATAAAAAACGATGGACTTGTACGTAAGAAGTACTGTATTAAGAAGAAAATAGAAAGGGTTTTAAGTTAAAAAGAAGAAAGAAGTAGAGAACGAACAACGGATTCGAAAAACAGAAGCACATAACATATATTCGACCGAACAGTTTAATTCAAGAGAGAGAGAGAGCACTAGGCGCGGGTTAGAGGCAGTAAAAACGAACACGAGATTTGCGTGCGCGAGCGACAGAGAAAGAAATGCTCCTACGAGCGTTAGGTAGGTAGCGAGTTCGAAGCCGGTTCAGGGCAACTTTTTTTTAAAATCTTTCAAAGTGCGTATGCACATAAATAACCCGTGTCATCTCGAAAACTGAAATTGGGCGTCGCAGAAGCTTTCTCTTTGTCAAATTCGATAGCAAGGGCAAGGTGCACTTTCAACAATTTTAAATATCGAGCGGACCACCGGCAAGTCCGAGAATAGCGAAAGATGCGAGCGCAGCATGAAACACGAAACCAGCAAACACGCGGGGCGGCTACAAAGCGATAACAATAACAGCCGTTCAGGCGACACATCAGTTCTTGGAAATGCACGCAGTAGTAACCTCTGTCTAAAACTTGAGCGCTCTCTCTTTGATAGAAGCGTGAACGATACATCTGCTACCCCAATTCATTTATTAGAGGTATTTCTTATACTACCGCCCTCTTGTGTTGTTATTGAAATTAAAGTTACAATCGAGTCCCCACTACTACGGTCCCGCTCTTAATATAAAATATACGTCTTGCAAACTAATGTCATCGCACTAAGGATTTTTTTTTCGAAACTTATCAAACGCTGTACATTTATATTTATGACGTGGATGTCTATATCAAAATTTATTTAACCCTTTTGTATGCGCGCAGTGGGTAAAAAATACCCACACTTAGAGTTAATTGTTCTAACTTACTTGTTTTTAAAGTTAGGTACTTGCTGCCGCCCTTCAGTACCTTCCAAATGGACTGTTCTGAAGGCATACCTAGAAGCATGTTATTTTTAGAGCAATCACTACTGGTCGGCTGTAGCATAAATTACGCCAGGGTAAATTTTACCCATAGCGCGCGCTGCTAGTTAGTAGGGGAATTCTGCCTAAAATAACACACTAGGTTAAAATGACACATTGAGCTTATTTTGAATTTGGCGCTTGAAACCGACTTCCGACGGTTCAAGTCAGAGTTTATGTTGGTAGCTCTGCATTCCTACGCGATTGCGCCATTCTAACACGAACAGTGTGTGTGTAGTGAACAAATTTTATAATTGTAAGTATTTGATGTAATATTTTTAATTTGATTAAACCAAAATCCTGAAAATATTTAAAAGCATATTTAGCTCCGAGTATGACTAATGCCAGTGTGGTCATTATTGCTAATTTTCTGTATAGATTTATGCAGTTAATTTGGATGCATGCGAAAATAGGTTATGTTTATGAAATTTTCGGAGTTCAGGACAAAATGACATATAATAATAATAATAATAATAATAATAATAATAATGTTTATTGAGCATGACAGTAATTTAAATTACAAAAAAAGTAAAAAGTACATAGTATAATAAGAACAAAACATAAAAGAGAAAACATCAACCAAGAAAATAATATTACATGCCCAAAAGGGAAAAGATCGGCAAGGCCGTTTTTCACTGTTCCCTATTAAAAAATAAACAAAACAAAATTGGTTATGGTGGCATAAGCTATTAATGACAAATAGTAATAATAATAAATTTAAACTAACAAACCACTCTGAACATTTGCCACACATTCTCTAAAAGATTTCCTAAACCCGTTCAGGTTCAGAGTAGGTGCAAAAACACATGTTGAAAAGAATTAATTATCTTCGGTGCTGTATATTCAAAACAATCTTTAAACCTACTGGTTCGATGTTTAGGAATAATATACGGATCACCCCCTCTTAAATTAATATCACTTAATAATATTTGTGAACGTTTAATTAAAAGACTATATAAATATGAAGGTTCTTCTGATTTTAATATTTTATACAAGAATGTACCATATAAAAATAAAAACCTGTAATTTATTTTCAATATACCTAGTCTATTGTATTGCGGTGTCACATGATCTCTAATAGAAATTAGAAATGAAAAACGCAAACAACAATTTTGCAACACTTGCAATTTTACCTGCATGTTAGGTGTAAGAAAGTTATAATAAGGTGTAAGAAAGTTATAATATACACTACTTCCATAATCAAGATGACTAAGAATTAGGGTATGCACCAAGGTCCATTTAGTATGTTGTGGAAGAACGTATTTAAACTTCCACAATGCTTTTAACTTGGGATAGCATTCACTACATTTCTTCAGAATATGCTCTTCGAAGTTTAGGTTCTTGTCAATTAAGAAACCAAGATCACTGGCACTCTCATTGACTTTTATCACTGTATCACTTAACACTATCGGATGATTCATCATCAAGGTAGCTTTATTTACTGCTGATTTTGAACCAATGCATAAAACTGATGTTTTGTTTTTCCAGCATTTAAGCGTAGACCATTTTTTGTTGACCAGTTGAGTATATGTTTCAAATTTAAGTTGAGTTCACAAATTAAATTGTTAACATTTTCGGGTAAGCAGGATTTATACACTTGCGTGTCATCGGCATATAAGTGGACATTCCATTGGTTTACAAGAACTTCAGGTAAATCAGCAGTAAAAATTGTAAATAGGGTAGGGCCCAATATGCTTCCCTGTGGAACACCATACATAACTTGTAGTTCTTTTGACATTGCACCATCTAGTTTTACTTGTTGAGATCTGTTGGTTAAGTAGTTAGAAAGCCAGCGAAGCATTTGTTCATTAACACCATAATAACGTAATTTGGCTAGCAGTAAATCCCTATCAATTACATCGAATGCTTTGCTGTAGTCAAGTAGCACAAGGTAAGTAACTTCAGATTTGTCCATATTTCTTGTTATGTCGGTTGTTATCTTCATCATTGCCGAAGTGGTACTATGTTTAGGACGGAATCCCGACTGTGTATTAGGTAATAAATTATTATAAAATATGTATTGAACTAAAGAGTTGTTTACAATTTTTTCTATTACCTTCGATAAAGTTGGTAGCACACTAATGGGGCGTATGTCTTTTAATTCTTTAGCTGTGTTGGTTTTTGGCAAAGGATTGATGATTGCGTTTTTCCATAATTTGAGAAGAGTGCCACTCTTAAGAGAGACATTTACTATATTACCAATAGTTTCTTTACAAAATGGCAATATCAACTTTAACATGCTTAAATTTATGTTATCGCAGCCAGTTGCATTTGATTTCAATCCATTGATAATTTTTTCTATCTCATCAACGGTCACCATTTGCATTTGATCCTGCTGGTGATTTAACTTACCATATTTATTATGTTGAAGAAAAAAATTTATAAGGTCGCTATCAATCACTATATTTTGCACGGTGTTGACCAAGTGGTCGTTAATTAAATCGGCGTCTTTTATATTTTCGGCTATCTCCAAATGTGGTTTATTATGAACATTCCAAGATGCAAAATTTTTCCAAAGCATACGAGGGTTATTCCTGTGTATTCGGATTTGATACTGTATATATGCAGTTTTCTCACTTTTTATAGCCGTTGAAAGATAATTTTTCAGATCTTTGTAGTATGCTCGATCGCTTTCAAGTTTTGATTTTAGATATTTTTTACAAGCTTTATTCTTTAACTTGATTATTAGTTTTAGAGTGTCTGTTATGAACGGTCGATAGTTATGTCTTAAAGTTACACTCTCTAACGGGGCATGAGCATCAAATAATTTAAGAATTAGTTTGCTGAAATGCTCAACTTTAGCATCTATATTGTCAAACTCTTCAATCGAATTCCAGTTTATAGCTGCAGCATCACGGTTAAATTCCGCCAGTTCAAAATTTTTGAAAGAACGATATGTTATTGTCTTAGGCTTAGGTTTACTTGTTATATAATTTAAGGTACAAAATGTCAACTGGTGATCTGTTTTTAAGATGTCTAAATTGTCACACTCTAATACTTGAGTATTATTACCAATACATATGACGTCAATTAACGTAGCTGAGTGATGAGTTATCCTTGTCGGCTTAGTAACTATTTGTTTTAAATTGAAAGCGGCGGTAAAACTTTTAAAATAGCGAGTATATGTCGATGAAAGGTTCAGCAAATCAATGTTTATGTCCCCCACAATTATAGAATCATCGAAAGTCATCGATATGTTAGATAAAGCTAGTTCAAGTTCATCAATACCTGCAAAGCTGGTTTTAGGAATATATAGTTATATACTGCTCCAAGTGCAATATTTTTATTTGCGATTTTTACGGAAATCCAAAGTTGTTCTGAGTATTCCTTGATAATGTCATCCGTTGATATAAGTTTGTAGTTTAAGTTATTTTTAATGTACCAGCATACTCCTCCACCTCTAAAACCTCTATCAGCACGGATTATTTCATACCCCGGCAAATGTATTAGATGAGAAGGAAAACTAGAATCTAACCAGGTTTCAGTAATGGCGATTAAATGAAAATTATATTGTTGCAGTTTCAGAAAAAATATCAAAGCAAGGTACTACTGATCTGATATTTACGTGACAAATCTTTAAATAATCCCTACTATCACCGAGTAATGGTGTTGCATTATTGGTTGAGTTTGTTAGTTTTTTGCTAATTTGTTGGTTATTTTTGGAATACTGTTTATATATCGAATCGTCAAATTTTCTTCTCCATCCTGTAGTCGATTATTTAAAGATTTTCGTAGATCTTCCATATATTTACGCTGCAGCGGAGTTTGATCTGATGCAAAGCGTAGGTGGGAATCTTGTTGAAGCATTAATTTATTTTTCAATATAGTTTTAGCGTCGATAGAATTATTAAGAATTACTTTGACCGGACGTGTTATACCCGTAGTTGGTTTTCCAATCCGATAAACACGCAGTGACTCGGTATTTATGTTAGGAACATTTTTAATAATATTTGTGACACGATTAATATCATGTGCAATACAAGCATTCTTATCACTGGTAACAGGTTCCTCAACGTTATAAATTATTACATTCGATGATCGTTTATTGCGCTCCTTGATTTCATTGATAACTGTTTCGATTGTGTCACCTTGTATTTCAGGTGACGTAGTTGATTTACGCTGTAATGCCTCAATTTCGCTATTAAGCTTACCAATAAGTGTTTTTAGTTCGAAAATTTCGTTTTTACTAGCTACACAGCTATCACAGTGGAATGTAGGTCGGTGTTTATGTTTATCACTGGAGACCAAAGCCTGTGCTTCAGTGCGGGTAAGGCCAGAGCAGCTCAAGTGCAATGGAATTCTGCATTTGTCGCAAATGCAAATTGGCTCCTTTTCAGAATTTAGGGCCTTATCACAGGAACCACAGTTTTTTATCAATGGCATGGTAGAGTACTTAGCAAGTATTAATGTTTAAGTGTAAATGTACCCACCAGATGTTTGTAGAATAATAAAAATTCACAGAGCACAATACAACACGTTTACATGCCACCACTTGCTTCTTGCTCTCCTTATTAGGGCAAAATGACACACTATATCATTTTGCCCTGAAACTTGGTTGGAGAATTAAGAAATTTGATAACTATAGTCCATTTACTTGACATCTGCAGTGTCAAACTGACATTATGTTGCCACCACTGCTATTTTTCACATTTTAACAATTAAATTACTGTACAGTCTAATAAAAAACATATTATTTTTGAGGTATAGTCAAGACATTTTTTTTAATTTTGACACTGACAGTGCAGATGTCAAGTAAATGGACTATACCTATTATATTTCTTTATAGATGGTTGGTAAATATAAAAGAAAAAGTGATCGGCAGAGCTGGAGCGTGGAAGCAATGCAGCGTGCTATTGACGCTATCAAAAGTGGTGAAGTAGGTTGGTTAAAGGCATCAAAACTCTATGGGGTTCCACAAGCTACGCTTCGAAGAAGAGTCCAGAATAAAAATGTAACAAGAAGGGGCTAGGTCGCAGTGACATAGCGAGGAAGTCGCGGGTCCGTGTTCAAACATTTTATTGGGCCCCCTCCCCCCAATATAAAATTACTAATTATTCATATAAAATAAAACACTTCTTTAGAAAGAAACTTATTATATTACATATACGTATTTCTAAAAAAAAACCAAATCGATAAATTCTAACATAAAACATAAATAAACATAATATACAGTCTGTTCTATAAAAAAGGCCCCGCCTTCTAGCTACTTTATTATTTATTTTAGACCTAATAAACCTTATATCAAATCAAATCGCACATAAAAACCTACATTTTAACACTATCAAAATTTTTTTTATCTTCAATTGTTTCAGAGTGGTGACGTCACGTGCAATTTTTTTAAATGACGCGGTATATATTTTTTAACATTTTCTGGTAGAGGTTTTTTTTCTCTTTTCAACAATATAAATATTTCATGCACTTGCATAAAAAAATTTTCGTGAAAAATTACAAAACTTTTTCACAGTGGGAGGCCATGATACAAAACTATAAACAAAAGTGTAACTCAGAAAAACAAAACAAATAGTAGCCAAACGCTTTAACTGTCAGATTTCAGAATAATCTAAAGTGTTTATTGTTTTGTTTTTCTGAGTTACACTTTTGTTTATAGTTTTGTATGGTGGCCTCCCACCGATAAAAAAGTTTTTTAATTTTTCTCGAAAATTTTCTTATGTAAGGGCATAAAATATTTATATTGTTGAAAAGAGAAAAAAAACCTCTACCAGAAAATGTCAAAAAATATATACAGTGTCATTTAAAAAAATTGCACGTGACGTCACCACTCTGAAACAATTGAAGATAAAAAAAATTTTGATAGTGTTAAAATGTAGGTTTTTATGTGCCATTTGATTTGATATAAGGTTTATTGGGTCTAAAATAAATAATAAAGTAGCTAGAAGGCGGGGCCTTTTTTATAGAACAGACGGTATAAAAACAAAAATATTAAAACATAATAAATGCAACAAATGTAATTAATTATAAAAATTGCTTCTTTCTCACTTTTTCTGAAGCGAACTGTTTAATTAGTTCTATAACATCCAAACGTTGTGCAATTTGATTTTCTATTGACAACACCGCCAACGAAGACAGTCCTATGTAACTCATGCGGTTTCTTAAATATGATTTTATTATTTTTAATTTAGAAAACGATCTCTTTGCTGACGCAACGGTTACTGGTATGGTCAAAAACAAAAAACACGCTGTAAGGATGTCGGTAAAACTTGAACTTGACGAGGAATTTTTCACAAATATAAATTTTGATAAACTAAGAATGTCACCAATTTGTTGTATATCTTCTTTAAACAAGGCTCTGAACGACAAAATTTGATTTTGAAAATTTTCTGAAATATTCTCAGGGTATTTTTTCTGAAGCATCTCCCCTTCCTGTCGCAATTCTGCATCGGAATAGTTAGAAAGTACAGATTTCGTTAAAATTTTGAAGTTACCACTTCCTGTAAGCCGGAAAATCTCCTGTTAATCTGACTTATGATAATATCAAGATTCTTGTAAAATACATTAATTCGAAAAACATCTTCGTTTGTTTCTACGATATGGTGATTATTATTTCATCAAAATATATTTTTGGTCACCTTATCCGTATTCTTTTACTGCTAAATTGTGCTGTAATGCCCCACTCAATAGCAACATTATCAGTTTCATTTTTTAATTCATCAAACTGATTTCTAAGGTTCATGATGCTTTTAATTAGTTCTTCAAAAAGATCCGATGCTTGCTGCAAATTTTGTTTTTTATCCTGCAAGACCTTTGAAACCACATCTGATAGATTTAAAATCGTACTTTCTAAAACTATTGAAAATATTGTTTCGTACATTTCTAATGTTGTTTTAATTGATTTAGCTTCATCGACTTCTGTTTTCTTATTGGATGTTAATATAATATTTGTCAACGCTTTCTGTACATCGACGTACCTGTATCTTAAAGATAACAGAGCATCGTGTCTGGATGACCAATGTGTCAATTAGTGAAATGGGTGATGTTCAACTGAATTAGGACCCTAAGGAAATTAATATAGTTTATATTTTGCGGTACACAAATATTCAATTTTTATTTATAAGAATCACTTATATTTTTTGTTTTTACGGGCTCCTCGCGGGCCCCTACGGGCCTGGGCCCGTGTTTGATCGAACACGTTTGAACACCGGTAGCTACATCACTGCTAGGTCGGTTTCAAACCACTTTTGATGCTGATTTGGAAAGGGAAATTGTGGTCCACATTAAACTTCTCGAGTCGCGCCTATTTGGATTGACCCCAACTGTGATGTGCGGAAATTAGCATATGAAATGGCTGAAAAAAATGGTTTGGAAAATCGATTTAACAAAACTCTTACGTTAGCTGGCTGGGATTGGCTGGCTGGTTTTCGAAAGAGAAATCCAGACATTTCTTTAAGAAAACCTGAACCCACTTCTAAAGCAGGGGCATGGCATTTAATAGACCCCAAGTGTCAAAATTTTTCGAAACATATCAAGCGACTTTGGTGAAACATAACATTCAACCGACCAGGATATACAATGTGGATGAAAGTGCTCTATCTACAGTACAAAAGCTTCCAAAAGTATTTGCCCAAACTGGCAAAAAACAAGTTGGTGCTCTTACTAGTGCCAAGCGTGGAATTCACGTCACCATGGTATGTTGCATGAGCACTACATGCAACTTTGTACCTCCAGCTTTAATATTTCCACGAAAGAGATGGAAGAATGAATTAATAGATGGGGCACCTTTAGGAACTCTGGGAATGTGTCAAGAAAATGGATGGATGAATGGTGAATTGTTTCTAAAATGGTTACAACACTTTAAAAAAATTCCAATCCCACATTGTCAGAGAAGATTCCACTGATTGTAGATGGACACTCGAGTCATAAGGGCATTGAAGTTCTAACATTTGCTAAGAAGAACGGCATTGTCATATTAAGCCTTCCACCACACTGCACGCTTCTAGATGTTGCATTTTACGGACCCATGAAGACCTATTACGATCTGGAAGTTTCTTTGTGGCTTACGGCAAATCCTGACAGAGTTTTGTCACAATTCCAAATATCCAGATTATTTGCAGCAGCTTATTCGAAATCTGTGCAAATTGCAATTGCCCAAAACGGTTTCTTGAATACTGGAGTCTGGCCAGTAAATCCCAATATTTTCCCAGATCATTTATTCACACCCTCAAACACTACAAACGTCAGGCAAGACATTAATGATGAAAAGAACAATAGCCAGCAACATGATAATATAAATGCCAATACTTCTACCAATAACGACGATGTGAATGATGGAGATGACAACGAAGACAATGAAGAAGTTATCAATAATCACAATGTCGACATTGAGATTGAAAATTCTGGGGCTTCTGAACAACTAACAGCTGAAAAATCGCCACATCACCAAGAACAACGGGCAGCTGCATCTTCATCTTGCACCCTACTGCATACAAAGAAATGCTACATGTTTTCTGTTCAGCAAATTTCTCCAATTCCGCAAGCTATTTCAACCACTACAAGAAAACACAAGGCCAATGTTTCTGAAGAGTTTACAGGTACTCCAAATATGGAAGATATGAAGGAAAGGCAGTTGGTAAAAAGTAAGATATAAAGAGCCAAAGAACAACGTCGCAGAGCAAGAAAAGTAAAGAAAAGGTTAATCCAGCCATCCTCTGAAGAATATGAGCCAGAAAAAAACAAAGAGATACGCCGCACAAAAAGACAGAGCAAGAAAAGATTGGTCCAGCCTGAATCTGAAACTGATTCTGGTCCAGAAAAAAATGTATTTGAAGATGACAGCAAAGACGACGCGGCCTGCATATATTGTAATTCACTATTTTCCAGATCCAAGAGTCGGGAAAAGTGGATTAAATGCCTGAAATGTAAAAACTGGGCCCACTGCGAGTGTGCTGATGTTTCACAAAACCGCAAAGTTTTTATTTGTGAGATTTGCCTTTAAATAATTATTTTAATTTGTTAATTTTAGTTTTATTTATCGTTAATAAATGAGTTCCTTGCATTTTTATCGTGTTCTTGTCTTTTTTCTCTTCATGTCATTTTGCCCTCATGTTGGCCTAAAATGACATAGTAACACACTCTTTTTAAATCTTGTTTTTTTTTCAATTTTCCCCCATTTAAAATTTTCCCTGGGCAGTTATGTGTGTAGATCTAATATCTAACAACTGCATGGGAAAAATTAGCTATAACATGATTTTCAGCTATTTTGTGACCGGAAATGCTTAGGGTATGTCATTTTAGGCAGAATTCCCCTACTTCTGACTTGTACCGTGCATTTTTGTAGTGACTGGTATGTCAAAATTGCTTAAATGACAACAACTGGAACATCGAGGAACAAGACGAAAATTTAGAAGACTAGTAACAAACATTATAGATCTTTTTTATGTTTTTGTGTTTCTCTCTAAAGATGCATTCCTTATTTTTATAATATTTTGTTTGTAATGGAATAAACTAAATAAATATTATTATTTCTGCACTAATGCCTTCTAAACACAATTTGTGCAAGAAATTATAAGTAATAATAATTAGAGTATGTAACATAAGATAGCTAAACTGATCTAACAGATAGTGGGTAAAGTATACCCTGCGCGCGTCTTCATGTAATAAATATCTGCTCGCGTCCACAAGGGTTAAATAGCGGTTTTTTTTTTCAATTTTCCCCCATTTAAAATTTTCCCTGGGCAGTTATGTGTGTAGATCTAATATCTAACAACTGCATGGGAAAAATTAGCTATAACATGATTTTCAGCTATTTTGTGACCGGAAATGCTTAGGGTATGTCATTTTAGGCAGAATTCCCCTACTTCTGACTTGTACCGTGAATTTTTGTAGTGACTGGTATGTCAAAATTGCTTAAATGACAACAACTGGAACATCGAGGAACAAGACGAAAATTTAGAAGACTAGTAACAAACATTATAGATCTTTTTTATGTTTTTGTGTTTCTCTCTAAAGATGCATTCCTTATTTTTATAATATTTTGTTTGTAATGGAATAAACTAAATAAATATTATTATTTCTGCACTAATGCCTTCTAAACACAATTTGTGCAAGAAATTATAAGTAATAATAATTAGAGTATGTAACATAAGATAGCTAAACTGATCTAACAGATAGTGGGTAAAGTATACCCTGCGCGCGTCTTCATGTAATAAATATCTGCTCGCGTCCACAAGGGTTAAATAGCGGTTTTTTTTTCAATTTTCCCCCATTTAAAATTTTCCCTGGGCAGTTATGTGTGTAGATCTAATATCTAACAACTGCATGGGAAAAATTAGCTATAACATGATTTTCAGCTATTTTGTGACCGGAAATGCTTAGGGTATGTCATTTTAGGCAGAATTCCCCTACTTCTGACTTGTACCGTGAATTTTTGTAGTGACTGGTATGTCAAAATTGCTTAAATGACAACAACTGGAACATCGAGGAACAAGACGAAAATTTAGAAGACTAGTAACAAACATTATAGATCTTTTTTATGTTTTTGTGTTTCTCTCTAAAGATGCATTCCTTATTTTTATAATATTTTGTTTGTAATGGAATAAACTAAATAAATATTATTATTTCTGCACTAATGCCTTCTAAACACAATTTGTGCAAGAAATTATAAGTAATAATAATTAGAGTATGTAACATAAGATAGCTAAACTGATCTAACAGATAGTGGGTAAAGTATACCCTGCGCGCGTCTTCATGTAATAAATATCTGCTCGCGTCCACAAGGGTTAAATAGCGGTTTTTTTTTCAATTTTCCCCCATTTAAAATTTTCCCTGGGCAGTTATGTGTGTAGATCTAATATCTAACAACTGCATGGGAAAAATTAGCTATAACATGATTTTCAGCTATTTTGTGACCGGAAATGCTTAGGGTATGTCATTTTAGGCAGAATTCCCCTACTTCTGACTTGTACCGTGAATTTTTGTAGTGACTGGTATGTCAAAATTGCTTAAATGACAACAACTGGAACATCGAGGAACAAGACGAAAATTTAGAAGACTAGTAACAAACATTATAGATCTTTTTTATGTTTTTGTGTTTCTCTCTAAAGATGCATTCCTTATTTTTATAATATTTTGTTTGTAATGGAATAAACTAAATAAATATTATTATTTCTGCACTAATGCCTTCTAAACACAATTTGTGCAAGAAATTATAAGTAATAATAATTAGAGTATGTAACATAAGATAGCTAAACTGATCTAACAGATAGTGGGTAAAGTATACCCTGCGCGCGTCTTCATGTAATAAATATCTGCTCGCGTCCACAAGGGTTAAATAGCGGTTTTTTTTTCAATTTTCCCCCATTTAAAATTTTCCCTGGGCAGTTATGTGTGTAGATCTAATATCTAACAACTGCATGGGAAAAATTAGCTATAACATGATTTTCAGCTATTTTGTGACCGGAAATGCTTAGGGTATGTCATTTTAGGCAGAATTCCCCTACTTCTGACTTGTACCGTGAATTTTTGTAGTGACTGGTATGTCAAAATTGCTTAAATGACAACAACTGGAACATCGAGGAACAAGACGAAAATTTAGAAGACTAGTAACAAACATTATAGATCTTTTTTATGTTTTTGTGTTTCTCTCTAAAGATGCATTCCTTATTTTTATAATATTTTGTTTGTAATGGAATAAACTAAATAAATATTATTATTTCTGCACTAATGCCTTCTAAACACAATTTGTGCAAGAAATTATAAGTAATAATAATTAGAGTATGTAACATAAGATAGCTAAACTGATCTAACAGATAGTGGGTAAAGTATACCCTGCGCGCGTCTTCATGTAATAAATATCTGCTCGCGTCCACAAGGGTTAAATAGCGGTTTTTTTTTCAATTTTCCCCCATTTAAAATTTTCCCTGGGCAGTTATGTGTGTAGATCTAATATCTAACAACTGCATGGGAAAAATTAGCTATAACATGATTTTCAGCTATTTTGTGACCGGAAATGCTTAGGGTATGTCATTTTAGGCAGAATTCCCCTACTTCTGACTTGTACCGTGAATTTTTGTAGTGACTGGTATGTCAAATTGCTTAAATGACAACAACTGGAACATCGAGGAACAAGACGAAAATTTAGAAGACTAGTAACAAACATTATAGATCTTTTTTATGTTTTTGTGTTTCTCTCTAAAGATGCATTCCTTATTTTTATAATATTTTGTTTGTAATGGAATAAACTAAATAAATATTATTATTTCTGCACTAATGCCTTCTAAACACAATTTGTGCAAGAAATTATAAGTAATAATAATTAGAGTATGTAACATAAGATAGCTAAACTGATCTAACAGATAGTGGGTAAAATATACCCTGCGCGCGTCTTCATGTAATAAATATCTGCTCGCGTCCACAAGGGTTAAATAGCGGTTTTTTTTCTAATGTTATATGGTTAAGAATTACAATCATTTCGATACAGTAGGTGCTTTTTTTAATATATTTTTAAAATTTTCAGTATCCATCAAGCAAAATGTCGCAGATGACTAAACTGGGCATCACTCAAGATTGCTATGAAGGACTACGTTGCTCAGTCTGCACTGACTACCTGTCTTTCACCCCACTACGATTCCTGCCTGATGGAAGTGCTCTTTGTGGTCGCTGTTCACCACCAAACGAAGTAGTACCCTACAGGGTGTTCATTGTAGAAAAGTTGCTAAGCAACATGACATTTCCATGCCGCTATAAGCAATATGGATGCACCGCCAATGTTCAGTTTCACAAGGTCTTAAATCACGAAGATGGATGTAGTTACCTCCCTTTCCCTTGTGCCTCCTTGCCCCATACTTCGTGCTCATGGAAGGGATCAGCGTCTCAAGTAACCAGTCACTTTGCTGAAGAGCACTCCAATTTTGTACATCAGGAAGCTAAATTTAAATTGCGTATCGACCAGGATAAGGAAGGCGTGATGCTAGTGAAAGAAGATTCCGGCTCTTTCATTGTGAAATATGCATTTGATTCAACCATTTTCAGTTTCAGATACCAAATTAGATTGTTTATGGTGGGTGTGGTCAGCCAGGATTGTAAGTTGCAGTTGTCCAACGATATTGACCCCAATTATAGTGTGACCTTGACGGCTGAAGGTTTAGCTTGTAATGCAGATTTATGTAATGATAACTTGCTGAATGTCGATTTGAAATCAATACTTACAGTGTTAAACAATCCTGAAAATGTTACCGTAGTATTTCATGTCAAACTACCAATAACTCCGACAGACAGCTCTGGAAATATTGAAGTTGATTATGAATTTCTCAAGTTAAAGAGGTGCGCACGATGTCGCTATTTTCTTGTTCCACCGCTATTCGAGTTGAAAAACGAAATTATTTGTGGAGATTGTTCCCATGTGAAGGGTTGCAAACGGGCTACCAACAAACATTTGGAACATTTGGAAAATTGGTTGATTTATAAGGATTTTCCCTGCAAATGGCGAGACTGTGACTTTATCGGAAAAGGAGATATCATAGGAAGGCACCATACTGAATGTGACTTTCGATTGTACCCGCTGTCCTATTACTCCTTTTTATTGTAAAGACTTCATTAAACGAAGTGTTCTACTAGAACACATGAAGAGCATACATTCGTATTATTGTTACTTTACAAAGAAATATGTACATACATTTGCTCTTACATCAGTTGAAAGTAAGACGTTATATACTTTTGTAAACAATGAAATTATTGTCATTGATATAGGCTATTTCAATCATGCAGAAAATGATATCAAGTTTATTTTTAAAGTGGCGAATGCAAATAGTACTCGTAATATGGTGGTTATAGTGTATTTAAGTCATGAGCATTGTAAATCCAAATCAAAGAAGTTTTCCTTTTCCTCTAATGTGACAATTAATTTTTGTGACTTACCAGAGTGTTTTACAATTTATGATAAAATATCTGCTACTGTAGAGATAAAAAAATGATTAATTTATATGAAAATATATTTGAATTTAGCATGGGATAGGAAGGTTTTTATATTTTGATTTTCTGTATTATCCATATCTCTATATTTTATATATAAATCATGTTACAATAACATTAATAATTATTATATGTTCTGTTGTTAATGATAAAGCATGTAAGCATGGGGATGTTTTTAATTTCCATAAGCTCTAGGCATATTAGTAAGATAGGTATGTAGCTATAATTTTAAAATACCTCTCGGCTACATGCGATTATGTTTAATCTACTTAATAAGTCATTAAGTCATACCTACATTATTAGGTATCGTTCTTTCGTTCATTCTCCTGTTCTGTAGTTGGAAAAACATACATGGAAATAAAATGGGTTAATAATATAGGAGTTTTGATACGTTTTAGTAATAAATGCCTTATTAATAATTAGTTTTAGTATTAATATTGTATTATATAACATAATACGGCATCTTCCTATCATCGACATTTATTGCTATCAAGATATTTTTAGTTTTATTAGGAATAATAATTAAACAGACATTGGTTTTAAAAAAGTGTATTTTATTTCTCGTTCACTCATCTCCGTAATTTTTCTGGAACTGATTTGAAAGTTTACACAATTAAAAAACTCTAAAAAGAACGATTTTTTTACTAGAAATCAACATGCTAGGGCAGAAATAAATACAAAAATTAGAAAAACGAGGGCTTTGTTTTATCAAAAACTTTTGGAAAAGTTGCTTAGAACTACATAGAAACCCCATATGCAAATTTTATTAGAAACATTTTCAAGTAAGCTATATTTTAACATCACATTTACGGGTCTACACACTCATCCTGCAACTTGCTCTTTTAATTTTGTATTGACCCAAATCTTGCAATGGTCTGATATAACGCCTTTATATCTTTGCTTATTAGAACCAATCAAAACGTACGTTTTTGAAAATAAAAATAAATCCCAAAATCTGTAAATTGAATATTATCCATTGATAATAAAGATAGATTATTATCTTAAAATTTTACAACAAAAATGTGCGTTTGGAATTTTGATGTAATTCTAAGAAGACTTTCTTTTGTTTAAGCGTCCTGTTCTTTTAATTTTTATATTTATTTTTCATCACTGAAAAGCCTCAAACGTTTTGAAAACTTATGTTAAATTGGCACATCGGGCTGCTCCATCGAATAACACAGTATGTGATAACGAGTAAAATTGTGGGAAACAAGGAAAAACTTTAAATCGCTGGCCCCACACTCTGCATCCATACCCAAAGTTAAATCCGATGTATTTGCAGTCTGTATTAAAGTATAATTTGTATTGTCTAACCAAAAATCTTCCAACCTTAAAGTTTCATGGTAAATTGAAGTTACTGTGTTTTGAAATCCAATGGGTGGGCGGAAGTGAGGATTAATTAATTTTCTACACAGTATCTACAAGAACAGTTTTATTTTTTTATGATAGGTACACAAATTTTTTTTTATAAAAAAGATATGCTGGACAATTTAAACAAATACAAAATTACCAAAATAATCCCATAGTATTTTTCTTGAAATTGTCATTTGGGACACTAGTGGTTGTCCTTCGCTTAATTGTTACCATATGCACATTTTTAGACATCCACTTCTGGCAGGGAGTATAATTTAAAGATCTCGCAGATACTGTGTTATACACAGAATTTTGAAAAAAAAAGTTTGTTACATGTTTTTTCTAAAACACAGTAACTACCAGATACTGTTGTTTTGTTTGGTTTTTCGGATATTATAATGACTTGCTGTGTTTTGAATTGGAGAACAGAAGAAATGCATGTAGATACTGTGTTTATGGGTATAGTACGTTTTTTTTTCTATAATAACTGTCAAAGTGTTACAATGTTGGTAGATATGTGATTAAAACGCTAGGAAATTTTTATACATCGTGTTGGTAGAACTTTTTCAAAGTTACGGTTATGTGTCAATTTTGAATGTCAAAGTTTCTTAGAGAAATTTCTTTTTTTAACATGGAATCATCATCAATAAAATCGGATAAAAAAAGAAAACCAAGAAATATTTTAAATGCAAAAATGAAGCAAGCGATATTAAATTATGACATATCTGTCAAAATGACAATAATTTTTTTAGTGGAAGAAAAGAACTAAAAATCTATGTACCAACATTATTAAAACTAGGGACCCTGCAGGAATGCAACTTATCCCCTAGAAAGTTGACCTTGAAAATTATTATAGAAAAAAAAACGTACTTTAGCTGTAGATGGTAACTACCGGGTGTCTTAAAATGAAATACATCTAGTATGCTTTGAATTTCCCATAATGCAATTTAGAATTTTACTTAAAATTGGCAAGACTGTAAAAATATGTCAAATTTGAGGTAAGTAGGTTAGGTTTTGCATTAGTCTGTGTCAAAACTGACGCAAAACCTAACCTACTAACATCGAATTTGACATAGACTTACAGTCTTGCCATTAAGCTCAATTTCAGAAAAAAGGTTGGATACTGTGTTTTTCGATGCAGCAGCCGACATATTGAAGATCCTTTTATTTCAAAAGAAAGTGTAAGTATGTATACGGTAACACAGTTATATGATGCTCTAAAGCTGAAGTTATTTGATAGCTGTTGAGACACCCAAGGCAGATCAACTAGTATTTATAGAAATTTTATTGTGTAACCATATCTTGTTTATTGGCCCTCGATAGCGGGTGTAGGACGGTTTTTTTTGGCCTGAGGGCCTATAATCCAATCAAATATATCAACACCAACAATCTACATAGGCATCACAGCACACCAAAAATTCACGGTGCCAGAACAACAATAACGTAATAGCCTGTGCCCAGAACCAAAGTGAAATGTATATGTACCACGTGCATAATCAAGATTACAGCTCTCGAAAAGTTTAAAGCTCTCCGCTTCACGTCACGCTTTAAACATTCCCCCGTGCTAAAATCTATTGATTATGCCTTTATACATAAATAACTATTATAGAGCATTTTATGTTGGTTGCCGTTTTTACATTTTTCTTTATCTTCAGCATATGTAGTGATCTTTTTGTGCAATGTACGCTACTTGCAGTTCAATAAGATTAAACCAAAGTATAATCCATTCAGAAAACTCCTGTGACTTAAAAGTCACTATCAGTTTGTTAATATGAAAATCGCTAGTAGGGTGCTAGTAATTTTTGCATTTTATGTTGGCGCCATTTTCAATTTAAATTTCAAGGTTTTGTTTTTTTACTTTCACTTTGACATTTGAATTATTGAAGTACATTTCATTTCATTTGCTTGCATATATAATACAAGATTACTTACTAAAGTTATTAATAAATTACGTTTTTACTTTGTTTCACTAAAACTACGATTCATATTTAAGTTTAGCAAAATAACAAATAATTTTTCATAACCTTACTTACAAGTTTGACGTTAAGTACATTCACTAAAAAAGTTCATAGGTTCTGTACAGAGAGTACACTCCAAAATTTTCATTTGACAGTGTAAACGTCACGGGAGTTAACTGAATGGATAATATAATGCTTTATTGTTCTTGGGTAGTATCTACCGTGTAAGTCAGTATAATATTAAAATTAATGCTAAATTCCCATTTGTTCAACATATCTCGGACAACGAGCATAACTGTAATAAGTAGGTTCATTCCTTTTATTACTGAGAGATCAAACATTTATAATTGTAGTCACTTGTAATTCGTGTTATACATTTTGCAGTACTGAAATATATTGTTGGTGGCACTGGCAGTCTATGTCAAATTTGAGGTTAGCACGTTAGGTTGTGTGTGCTATTTGACAAACTGCCTAAGCCACTAAACTTAGTTTGACATAGACTGACAGTGCCATCAACAATACACTTCAGTACTGCCAAACGAATAGCATTAATTACAGTCGACTCTAATTATAAATTTATTTGATCTGTCTATTACAACTAAATTAACTACCTACTGTAAAACAAGAGGTAAGTACTTGGGAAAAATTTTCAACTTAAAAATTATGAAATTGGAAAATTTGATTCATTTATATGTCAGCAATTTTTCTAGTTTAAGAAGTTATTGTTTTTCCAACTCGAGTGCTACAAATCAAAGGAGTTATCGCATGTTATCCCATATATCCAGGATGTCTTGAGGCAAAAGCATATTTTCATGGATTTCGGCAACAGGGCACACAGCAGCTCGGTATTTTCTACCAATGACTCAATAATTAATACTTGTAACTTTTAATGTATGAAATATCCACTGAACTTCCACAAAAAACACTGAAAAATAAGAACAATTTCGAATTCACTGAATTATTTGACATGCGCACAGCTGTTGACATATGCGCCAACGTGCAAACGACTTTCTTGATCTTCTTGACAGTGTATCTGTCATATTGGCTCCAAAAATATAAAACACTGGCGCAATCAGTTGCGCTACTTGAAAATACGATATGATAAATGTATGTATGTATTATCAGTGACCTCATTTACCTTGCGGTGTCGAGGCTGGTGCTATATGCGCTGGCATCTGGCGGTACAATGATCAACTTGCCCCGTGGCGCAGACGGGTTAGCGCCAGGCTTGCATTAAGCAAGTCCTCGGTTCGAATCCCGCTGGGGTCGGAATTTTTCCGTATCCTTGGTGATTAGAATCGGGCTCAGTGAGACCATTCACAGTTGGGCACCAAATTAACTGTGCTCTACTCAGAACCACAGACCTAAGAGATAGAGTAACAAGGTCAACATAACAGATACACACACACTTCATACAATGGTTGCTGCGCAAGCACCAAAGGCGCGATCCTGTATCCCGATATGATAAATAAATATGATAATTCTATTTCTCAAGAAAATATATAAAGAAGACCTTGGAGATGTGCATATAATGTAGTATAGGTACTTATTTGTTAAATAATAAAGATATATTGCCAGTAAGCACTAAAACAGCATTGTATAACAATATAAAAATGTCTAAAGTTAGTTTGGTATTTTAAAAGTTCAGTAATATATTGTTGGAAAAAAAATATGAATATTTTAAAACCGCTGATTGAAAATAGAAACGGCATCTCTATGACTATTAGCAGGCTGTGGCAATATTACATTTATTTGATTAATACTTATTTCAGAACTTTCACAACTGGATACACAAATATATTCACATTTTTTTAAGTTGCTCTCAAGAAGGTGCATGTAATTTCTTCTGAATTTTCCATCTGTAAAAATTTTCCCAGCTATTGTTTTAATGTACTTAATCATCTTCTGTTTTGAAACTTGCAATAATATATTCTCCACATTCAAGCATATCTATTGATATATCGATTGTGTTTTTTTCTTCAACCACGTAAGAAATTCTCGAATCATCAATCAAAATAGTATTATTTTCAACATTTTCATCTGTTTTTGGCTTCCTGCGTCCGTGATGTTTCCCCAGTACACGCAGATAAGGGAACATTTTAAATTTTCGTCTTGTTCTACTAACAATTTTTTTCTTTCGTTTACTCTTTTTTTCAGCTCCTGAACTAAATCTGCCATTACGTAAGGCAAGTATTTAGTAACTTTGCAACATGAAGAAATTTACGAAATATCGCAAATCATTGTGTCAAGTTTTTCACCGTTAATAAAACATATGAAGGCAGTTACGCTTTTTGAGCAAATAGAAGAATATATACACACCGGCAAAATTAGAGGAACACAAAAAAGTCGTATTTTCGCTATGTTTTAGGATATATATGACTCAATTTGGTTATAAATGTTACTTCTCCATGTATAATGAATAAAAAATAGCAATTTAACATTAAATCTAGCCACCCATTTGAGCCTAATTACCATTTGTTTTATTGTTGACATATTGCTTGGGTTTTTGTGTTCTCGAAAACAAGTGCTTATTTGTTGGTTAGGTTACAACGATGGTTTACGATTTTGTTTTCTGTTGTGAAAAATGCCCGATTTAACGGCAACCTAAATTAGGTAGGTTCATCTGTTATATCGTTAGTTGTTATTCTCTGAAGGTGTGTATTGATAACATTAAAGCTTGAAACATAATTCAATTAAATAATGTTACAGAACATCCCAAAATATGACTTTTTTTGTGTTCCTCTAATTTTGCCGGTGTGTGTAGTAGCAATACAATTGCGCTTTTAAATTTTGGTAAGTGTAAATAATAATTAATAAATTAATTAAAAACGCAAAAGTCACTAAACGCAATAAATCGTGTTCTATATACAGTGTGACCAGTAAAGTCCGCATCATATGGGATTTTTTTTTATTAATAGCTTTTTCGAAATTTGACTTTGGCATCAATTGCTGCTTCGATCGAGATGAAAATTAACCAAAAAAAATTATAGTCACGTCATTCGCATTATGTCAAATTATATTTTTTAATAATGGGGTTACTTCTCAAAATTTCGAAAAAAGTTATTAGAAAAAGTTTTTTTAAATGCAATTTTTAGCCCATGTGCAAAATTATTAAGAAATTTGAGTGCCTCAACAACAAGGTCTTATGGCACTAGGTTACAGTAGGTATAGTATTCCAACCAGAAATTGGAAAGCTATTTAAAATCAGGGCAGCATTGAGAACAGTAAGTCACTTCGTAATTTAATTCAGAAAATTACTGTTTGATTATCATTCAGTGACACTTTGATCATAACCTTCATATTTGACAGATGCATTGGGAAGTTTGGAAGACATATACGTTTTTCAAAATTACATGTACAGTTTGGAGATGAACTGTCATTACTTGAAAGCCGATTGACATTAGAATATTATTTACTGATTGTATGAAACCAACTTGGACATGACTTACAGCCGTATTCATAGTCGTTCGCCAGCGATTCGCCGGCGAATCGCCGGAGTTTCGTTATGAATAGTATGTTGGCGGCACTGTAAGTCTATGTCAAATTCGAGGTTAGCAGGTTAGATTTTGTGTCAATTTCTGTCAAAACTGACGGAAAACTTAACCTGATAACCTCGAATTTGACATAGACGTACAGTGCCGCCAACATACTATTCATAACGAAACTCCGGCGACTCGCCGGCGAACCGCTGGCGAACGACTATGAATACGGCTGTTACACTTTTCATGGTGTACTGGATTTTAAATAGCTTTCCAATTTTTGGTTGGAATACTATAATTACAATTATATACATCACAGCAAATTAAACACTTGTATGTCTTTAAGATATAGCAGTAGCTGGTCTGGTTTGGAGAATGCCGTGTGTAGGTTTCCTCCGAGTAGGTATTTTGCACGTGCTTCTTCGTATTGAGGGCACATACATAGAAGATGTGTTACTGTTAAGTTTGTGTTGCACTATTCACATATTGGACGTTCGCTTCGTTGTAGTAAGTAGTCGTGAGTTAACCTGGTATGGCCAACCTTGAGACGTGCTATCACTGTTTCTTCATTTCTTTTTTAATTAGTATTAGTCCATTTAGCAGGAAGGAGTGGTGTAGAATAATTTTTGGTTTCTGTAATTCGCATCCATTCTTGATTCCATTTTGTGGAAAGTTTGTATTTTAACGAGGTTTTTAGATCTGCTCTCGTGTGGTACAAGGTGTCATTTGTGTTCTTCGATGCAGCTTCTTTGGCTTGTTGGTCTACTTCTTCATTACCTTGGATTTTTGTGTGTGATGGGATCCATATAAAATTTATTGTTTTGTTTTTGGTTTCAATTTTTAGTCGAAGTGCGTGGATTTCTTTCACATATTCGTTTTGGGAGTGGGTATTAATTAGTCCTTGAAGGGCACTGAGAGAGTCTGTGATGATTGCGAAATTATGATGGCTATTCTCCAGGATATATTTAAGATCTTCTTTTATGGCGTATAGTTCTGCACTGTATATGCTCGAGAGGTGTGGAAGTTTGAACTGGAAGGTTACGTCTTTGTGTTTGAAGGCACATCCAACTACGTCATTCATTTTAGAACCATCGGTATATAAGACTTCCTTATCTGGGGAGTTATTAAGGATATCGTATAAGAAATTTCGGTATACGACGGGATTTGTAGAGGTTTTTGGAAACTTTGCTAATTCTAGGTTGATTAAAGGGGTACTGATGGTATATGGAAGTGGAGATGTCGGCATTTGGGTAAATAGTGGTTGGAGTTCGAGGTCGATAAAGAGGTGATGTGCACGAATATTGAAAGGAGGTATGATGCTTTTAGATAAGGTATAAAGGTTGTGGAATAAAGGATGAATAACTACATACTGGTTGGGGTGTTTTGGGTTGCCCATTACACGAATAGTATATGTTGACAGCTGCATTAGGAGTCTATAGTTTAGAGGCAGTTGGCCTGTAAGTGAATATAAGATAGGTACAGGGCTAGTACGATGTGCTCCCGTGGCAAGTCGGAGACCATGGTGGTATATTGAGTACAGCGACTTTAAGATAGGGCTGGTGGTAGATCCATATATACAGAGGCAATATTCTATTTTGGATCTAATTAGAGTATTGACTATAGATGTTAATGTTTTTGTATTGTTTCCCCACTCTTGGCGTACTATTATTCTTATGAAGTTCAGTGACCGCCTGCAATTGTCGATTGTTCTTTTTATATGGGGTATCCAATTCATTCTATGGTCAAGTTTAACTCCAAGGTATTTAATTTCCTTTGCATAGTCGAGAGGATTGTTATGTAATGTAAGGACAGGTGTAGGGGGGTTGTGTTTTCTAGAGAAGGTTAGACACTTGGTTTTTGTAGAGGAGAATAATCCGTTTTCTTTAGACCACTGTTCTAGGTTATTAATAGCTTGTTGTAGGTATCTTTGGGTAATGTTGGAGTTTTTGCTAAAGATATATATGGTGAGGTCATCTGCAAACAGTGACATTTGAAGGGTAGCTGGAATTCTCTCAAAAATGTCATTTATAACAATTAGAAATAGAGTCACGCTAATTACAGAGCCCTGAGGAATTCCATTCTCTTGGATCTCTTCCCTAGACATGGTATTGCCCAGTCGCACTGCAAATTTCCTATCTTGTAAGAAGTTGTTGATAAAGTGTACAAATCGTCCTTTATAACCCCATTTTATAAGACCTGATAGAATTTTGTGTTTCCATACGGTATCGTATGCTTTTTGTAAGTCAAAGAAGACGGCTGTTGTAGATTCCTTTTTGATGAACCCATTTTTTACTATTACCTCTAGTTTACTTATACAGTCTAGGGTGGAACGATTTCTTCGAAAACCATTTTGATTTTCATTGAGCTGATTTAGGTTCTCAAGATGTACTGTCAGTCTGTTGTTGATGATGCGTTCTAGGAGTTTACAAATGGTGGATGTTAATGAAATGGGTCGGTAACTATCTGGATCATCTTTCGGTTTATTTGGTTTCAAGATTGGAATAACTATAGATTTTTTCCAGAGTTCAGGGAAAACCCCTGTACAGTTTAGTTAGTTCTTGTTTTAGGTTTTCGGTACTGTTCTTGATCATTGAGTAGTGTATATTATCTATTCCGGGACTAGATTCTTTCGTCTGCGCAAGAGCATATTCGAGTTCATCTTGATGTATGTCAGTGTTGTAGGTTTCATTTTCAGTTTCTGGTATAATCAGTTCCACTTTTTCTATTTCTACTTTTCGGGCTTGGAAATCTGGATCATAATTTTCTGAGCTTGAATGTTTTTTGAAGTGGGTCGCTAGGATATTTACTATATCTTCTTGTGTAGTAAATATTTGGTTCTTACTCTTTACACCTGTAACATGGAAAGATGAAGGGTTTCCATTCATTCTTTTAAGTTTATTCCACATTTCCTTAGTTGTTGTTTCTGAATTAATTGAGTTGATATACATTTCCCAATATATATTTTTTGTTGATTTGACGATTCTTCTTGCTTCTGCCCTCATTTTCTTGTAGAAGATAAGATTTTCGATTGATTTACATCTTTTATATTTGTTGAATGCCTGTTTTTACTTCCTTTTACTATAAAGGAAGTAGGTATTGGATTCACCCCAAAAATTCGAAATTGAGTTTTCAACGGATCTTCACGTTTTAGAGCCCCTGATCCCAAAAAACATATTTTTTTTCATTGGTCTGTCTGTCTGTGTGTCTGTCTGTGAACAGAATATCTCAAAAACGAAAAGAGGCATGGTGTTGAAACTTCATATATAAGTTTTGTGTACTATGTAGATGAGACAGCAAGATTTTGAAGAAAATCGCATAACCGGAAGTAGGTGTTTACTCTTGTGATTTTTCCGTTTTTTCGATTTTTTCAAAAACGGCTCTAACGATTTTTTTTAAACTTTACATTTTTCTTACATTTTTAATGTGTATTGATGTGAGATAGGTGATTTTCTAGTTGAATACTTCTAAAGTGGGTTTCTTTTGTTTTTTTTTCTATTTTTTTTATTAACTCCTATTTTAAATAAAACACCCGGTATATTATTACATTTTTGAATTTACCTTAAAATTCTAGAGAAAATTTGTCTCTTCAACTAGCACACGATTTTGTACCGTTTTTGTAGAATTTGTAATTTTTGAAAATTTTTAACAAATGGTTAAAAATTAAAAATGAAATTTCTGACTAATTATAAGATCACTGTAAAAGGAAGTTGTGTGAGTGTATCACACCAGATTTTTTTTTATGGATAGCTTCCTTACAATCATGGTTCCACCAAGGAACTTTGTATGTGAAATTTATATTCTTGGATGTTGGAATTGCTTGGGTGGCTGCTTGGATAATTGTCGAATTGAGTTCATTTATGCTGATGTTAATGTCCTTTAGATCGGAAAAAATGTATGGTTTCTTCCTCAACTGTTCTTTGTAGATATCCCAATTCGCTTTATTTATTTTCCATTTTTTGGTCCCGTTATTGATGCTGTTGTTAATACTGTTGGTTCTTTGATTGATGGTAATACATACTGGAAAATGATCACTATCGTATGTGTTCGGTAATACTGACCAAGTTAGATTTAGGGCTTGTCTGGGACTACATAGTGACAAATCAATAGCTGAGAAGGTGTTAGTTCTCATGTCAAAGTGGGTAGGTTGTCCAGTATTAAGGAGAGTAATACTATTTTCGTCCAGAATTTTGTCAATTATCTTGCCTTTGTTGTTGCCTTTACTACATCTCCATGTAGTACTATGTGAGTTAAAGTCACCCACTATTATAAAGGGTGCTTGAACCTGTTGTATGAGTTCGTCTACTTCTGTTGAGGTAAGCTGGTAATTAGGAGGTATATATATGTTGCAAATAATAAGTACGTAAGGGCAGTACATTTTTATCGCTATGGCTTCTCGTTCTGTTTGTAATTGAATTAGTTCTGAGTGGATGTGGTCTTTAATAAAAGTAGTAACACCCCCGCTGGCATGATTCGTGCAGCGGTTCTTAGTGTATGGGACGTAACAGTTAAAATATGGTTGTTTGTTGCCTTTTAAATGTGATTTTTGGACCTTTGGTTGACATTCAAGGAGTAATGTTTGGATATTCTCTAGATGGGAGTAAAATCCGTTGCAGTTAATGTGTATAATACTGAAATATGCGGAGTTTGTGTTAGCCATTTTTGTTTGTAATATAATGAGGGGTGGTTAGTACTCTGAGAGTTCTTCTAGGTTAGAGCTTCCTGTGTCGCTTTCTGTGGTTTCAGGTTGGGGGAGATCATGTAGAAGCATATTTTTAATACGCGTGAATCTGTATTTCATCTTTTGGTGTGTCAATAGAGGGTAAAGATCAGTTGGGGTATTTGTAATAGGTTCAGCAACTTGCGCGTAGAGTTTGATTGTCTCCGTCGGTGTATGTTTCATGTCCAGAATAAATTCTGCCAGAGTGTTGGGTGTAAATGAGTATGGGTATTGATCTTCGGCTAGTGTCGCCTGTAGGGGTTGTAGAAGTGTGAGTAATTCGGCTTTTTGTTCATCATGTGTTTTTCCCTGGGAATTTATTATTTTTCGTTTTTTCTTTTCTTGTTTTTTTAACTTCTTGGATTTTTTCTTGAGGGAAAGTGGAATTTCTGTATTGGTATCGTTTTGGGGTGGTAGTTTTTCTGTTATCTGCAGGCTTAAATTTTCAGATGAGTTTTCGTCAGCAAGTGATCTAGGTCATTTCTGGGGGTTAAGTTCTGTGACCTGTTGTTGGTTTAATATCGTGATGTGAGTTGTAATATCAGTAGGAGGTTTGGGACATTTGAATGCGGTATGGCCTAGTTCTTTACATATGAACCACCTCATTTCATTATCTTTTATGAATATTCTATAGGAATCCTGTTCATGGTTGATTAAAAAGGAAGGTGGGAGGGAGGTACTTTCTTCAGGATTAATATACAAAAATCTCCTGTAGCTAACTATATGGCAGTATTCTGGATCGGTGAATCCTGCTTTGATAAGATATATTGGCGATGCTATTTTAACTCCAAGGTTTTTTAGTGTCGTTTCTATCATTTCATTCGGAATAGAAGGTGATACGTTGGAAAGCACAATTTTTTTACTAGGGGCTACTAATCTACGAATTGCTATTTCGTTATTATCGATGTTTATATTTTGGTGTTTTGCTATTAGGTTGTCTACTATTTGTTTCTGCGATAGGTAAATCCCGATTCGCCGATTAGATACTCTCGATGCAGCTATAATATTTTTGGGTCCCACAATGTTACCAATTGCAACAACGTATTCTTTTATTTTTCATGTCCGGAAGGGAATTTAGGATGATACCTTGTTCTTTACTTGGATGGGAAAAAGCATTTTTTGTTATGTTGGAATAAGTGGGTTTTAGCACAGGGGAGGACGTTTCTAAATTAGGGGAACCGTGGTTATTGGTGATCTCATTCCTTTGGTTGGGAATCTCATCGCCTTGGATTTTGTTGACAGAATTCATATTTGTATTTTGGGTTGCAGCCTTACGGTATAAACACCGTTTAATTGGTGTCAGGGAAATGCCTATCACCCCATAGGGGTTGATGGCTATATCAATAGGTGGCTATTCTACTGTATGTTGATTACTTGTTATTATATATTGTTATAATACATGATGCAGGAAATTAAAGCATATGAAAGAAATATTTAAAATGAACTAATAAAGTTGGACAGTTATAATAATTGAATCTTGATGGGTATAAAGTTTTGAACATAAATAATGAAAGTAAAAGATACAAGGGTTCTTTTCATTGCGAATCATTTAATATTGTTATATTTATTGGAATGGATTAAACTTAATGGTTGTATTTAATATTTATAAAAATAAACCAAGGTAGCATTGACAAATGTATTTGTTAAGAAAATTCTGTATATAGCATTATTTAGAAAAAAATAGGAAGTGTGCATTAAGAATTGTCTCTAATAGATATAAAAAGTTTGTTTAAAAACAGTTACATAAAACAACTCAAGAAAGCATGTATGTAATTTGGCTATAATAATTTTGGTATAATAAAAAAGAGAATCTCTGCCTTAATTTGTATAATTTTGGTGATAACAAATTAAATAAAGGCTGAAAACAAATCTACGAGGTAAAATAAAGTGAAATATTTAAAATGGAAAAGATATTGTGACATCAAGTGTTAGAGAAGAAGCTACAGATACAGTTAATTGGATATAGAATACAGGACATTATACTAGTTGAGGGGATTTGGATTTATTCATATGTACAAGATATTAGAAGAGGTATTTTACAATATATTATTTGATTTGGGTGTTCTGTGGACGTTGTTTGAGACATCAGAATATCTGCAAAAAGGGGAACAAAGTTACAATTGGAATTTATAAAAGGATAGAAACTTACCAGGACTTGGATCGTGTGACGATGACATCCAGAAGGAGCCGTGACATCCGGCAGGAACAGTGACATCCAGGAGTAACCAGGACAGGATTTTGGAACCAAGGGAGTTGATTTGACCGGACGGAGCCAGAAGGAGGTTACCAGGAGGTAGATCGTGTGACGGTGACATCCAGAAGGAGCTAGGACTGGAATTACGGATCTGAGCAGTTGGTTTGACAGGTCAAGAGTAGTTGAAAGGAGTCACTGACCATCAAAGGGGTTGCTGTTGGTGAATTGGACATTGCGTGCTGCAGTCTATCGATGAGAGGATCCAGTAGTGATTGGTGATTGCAGTGAAAGCATGAGCAGCTATTAAGGTTTGTTAAGATAAGTTGAAAAAGTATTTTGAATAACTGTCAATTTTGAAAGTGATAACATAAAGTTTAGTTAGTACCTACTTACATAGTAGGTGATTTGAATAGTAGTAAATGTCAATGTGAGATACAGTTGTCAGTTTACCTGATTTGATTAAATTTGAAAGTCAAGTTTGACGTTAAGTATCATTGATAACAAACTAGATTTTGATGAACCCACCCTGAAAATAAGAGCTCTCAATTTAAAAGCAGTTATCATTTGATACTTAAGACATTACATGAATTAAGGCATAGTTTACCTGGTGAGCTATTGCAATATATATAGTAGCTGTCACAGGCCGTTTAGGCCCATAGCTGTACGATCTTCCTCCATTCTTTGCGATCCCTGGCTGTGGTTTTCCAGTTTCTTATTCCTTTTTCTTCTAGTTCTCTTTCTACTGCCTCCAACCATCTATTTCGTGGCCGACCTCTTTTTCGTTTTCCCTCAATGTTGATTTTAAGCACTGCCTTTGTCAATCGCTTATCATCTAGTCTCTCCACATGACCTAGCCATCTAACACGTTGCGCTGTCACAAAATCTGTTATTTGCTTTTCTCCATATAACTGTTTTAACTCGTTGTTTTTTCTTCTTTCCCATCCTTCTACTACCTTTTTGCCTCCATAAATTCTTCTCAGAATCTTCTTTTCCCATATTTCAATTCTTTCCCTATCTGTTTTGTTCATTACCCATGTCTCGCATCCGAAGGTCACCGTTGGTCTCAGCACCGTTTTATACACTCTCACTTTGATATTACGTGACACACTTTTAGATTTAAATATTGCACTTAGTGCTCCTGCGCATTTGATTCCGCTACACAAGAAAGGAGAAACAACAATATGTGAAAATTATAAGGGCATAGCACTGCTAGACACAGTCTACAAAGTACTAGCTGTTGCGGTCAAAAACAGACTTCAAGTTTTTGCAGAAGAGATTATAGGAGAGTACCAGTGCGGGTTCAGGAAAAACCGGTCGGTTACCGATCAAATCTTCATCCTGAAAGAGGTACAATCTACGTGCTATGAGTATAATACCGAAATTCAACTCGCTGTTTATCGATTTTAAAAGCGCGTACGACACAGTTAGGAGACCGCAACTACTCCAAGCGTTAAAAGAATTAGGGATACCAGATATAATAATTGAGTTAGTAAAGTTAACCGTAAGTGGCTGTTATAATAGAGTGAGAGTAAATGGAATGTCAGAGTCGTTTAATGCCAAAAGAAGTCTAAGACAAGGGGACCCTTTATCCACGATACTCTTTAACCTAGCATTAGAAAAAATAATAAGAGAGAGTGAAATAAATAGATCAGGAATGATAGCAAATAAAAGTCACCAGTGTCTAGCATATGCTGATGACATCACTATTTTAGCAAGAACTCAAAAGGAGCTAAGGAAAGTAACTACGAACCTGGAAAGAGAAGCAAGAAAAGTCGGTCTGGGAATAAACGAACAGAAGACAAAGTACATGATAATGGGAAAAAATACAGAAACAACACCGGAAATAGAAATCACCCTATACAATACCAGGAAACTGAAAGTGGATATTAGAGTCCAAAGCTTAACCTACTTAGGGGTCCTAATTACAGAAAATGGAAACAACAGCAAAGAAATTGAAAACAGGCTAGTGAAAGGGGACAAGTGCGCAGGATTACTTGTTATTACTGACACAAATAAGTTTGTTAATACACGTGGTGTTATACAAGAGCACTCGTGAACTATGCACCTGCACTCTCGACACCAACTCTGTGGTCATTGATTTATATAAAATTAGTATTGGAATACCTTACCTTTCAAAAGTGTAATAATATTTCACTCAATAGTCTGATATAGAAAGCAAATAGTATATTATTATACGAGTTTCATAAGAGGGTCCATTGTAGCACGCGTGGGTTTGGGGTACGACGAGCGCAGCGAGGAGTGCTCCAATGGAGCAAGTGCTAGAATGCCTCTTATTAAACGAGTATAATATACCTACAGATTAAGAATACTTTTTTGTCAATTTTTAAAAAACCCACAATTAGTCTAGAACCCGCGGGTATTTTTTCAGGTGTGTTTTAACCAAAAAAACCCACTGGGTTTTTTTCGGGCTGGGGAAAATCATGCCAACCCTGCAAGATTGTGAATTATAAAAAATTGCGATATATTTTTGGGTCTTTAAAGGTATATTTTTTCTTATTTAGCCAACTTGTACCCAATGCGTTTTGGCATACCCTATCCATAATTGCAGCTATATCTAAGGACCGGTTCTCCTGCCTATTGATTCATTTTAATGTGTAGTCGTTTGCCTGTTGAAGGAGCACATATATTTAAAAGTAGTCGAAGCACTAACCCTTGTAAATAACTGGAATTTTACAAATACTGGGAGCATAGACATAACTAGCAGGGGAGAACAGGCCCTTCCCAAAGTGCCGTCAGACACACCCCAGAAATATAGAAGTTAAATAAATTTAAAAATTTGCTTTTTTGTTAACCCATTTAAACTAAGAGAGTCGTTATCGACTCACACGTTTTCACATTTTCTTGTTTTATTACGTTTTTTGGCTTAAAAATTTTATAGTATAAATACCATATGTTGGGCGGGTGGCTCTAGTTAATAATAATATGCAAGAGAAAACGTTACTAGTGCAAAAACACAGTTTAGTTTTGCTAATAATTAACATTGAAAAGACTGTTTTCATCTGAATATTTTTTTAGTTAGCTGTGCACCATTTTTATTAGTTTCTCTTAAGTTTTCTATAAATAAAAAGTCAATTTATGTGCATAAAAAATACAATTGCAATTATTTCATTTGCGGATAAGTAAATGAGCTGAAAACTTGAGTGCATCGTTAACTACTCCCTGGGCACATACAGCTACCTATTATAGGCTCATCCAGTTCAGACTTACGGTGACTTGCTACTTGGATGTTTGCCTTGCCCAAAGGGTTTAGTTTAGCACTTCGAAGAGTACGATCCAGAATTTTATCACAATTCGTTAAAACCCCTCACCACACAAATATTTAAAAACTGCTACATTTTATGTTTAATAGTGTTTCATGTAGCAAAGAGAATTTTGTAGTGCTTGAACTTCCACAATTTCCAGCCCAAGATAGAACAAAGAGAAATCACAACAAAAATTATGGGAATATTAATGTTTTCAAAAAAGTATTTGTTTCGAACATACGGAGAAAAAAATGAAAATTGTGGCCAAAAACGTATAAATTGAAACCAAGTGATGTTTCCCAAAAAAATCTGTTTCTCCTGGAATAATATTTTATACCGTCAACCTTATTGAGTTGCAAGTGGTAATTTATACATTTTTTATATTATTTATGAACCGAGAAATAATTTATTGATATGCTACTTAGAAATATAGTAGTACCCATAATTTCTGCAAACTAACAGTTCAAATTTAGTTTTGATAATTGCAATAGTTATTATATAGTTAATTTTGAAATAAGTGTTGTACAGCAAAAATGAATTTTAAGAGAAAATTTTAGAGCCATGATTTACCATACCTTTAAAAGTCTCATCTCCGAACAAAATCTTTGGATGACTTCGTGCCGCTTTTGGTGACAGAGCGCCTTCGCATCAGATGACTCTTTATTGCTGGTTTAATGAATTTAAATTTCAACGAGTTTCAGTCACGATTTTCGAAAACGAGAACCAATTTCAGCAGTTACCGAGACGAACATAGACGCTGTGTGAAGAATGATTCAGGAGGACAATCGAGTCACATATTGAATTATTAAAAGCATCTTGGACATAGGCATGACTGCAATAAACAAGATTTTATATAATCATTTGTGTGTAATAAGTCTGTTGTGGGTGGATACCACACAGTTTAACAGGAACACAACACCATCATTTGGAATGCTAAAAGAAATATGATGAGGTAGATCTACGTTATAACTGTTGACGAAAGCTGGATATATATATGCATTTGAACCAGAATCTAAGCGACAGTCTGCACAACGGTTTCCAACATATCCTATTCCAGTTAAAGTGAAGCGATCTCGAAGAGGTAAGAAAATGATTGCTTGCTTCTTTTTAAAATTAGAACCTATCACAACTGTCGTGTTTGAAAATCAACATACGGTTACTGCGGAATGGCACACAACAGTATGGCTGCCAGACGTTATTCAAAAAGTTCGGTTAGGGCGCCTAAGGAGTGAGATCGTTCTGCACCATAACAATGCTTCTATGAGCCCTAACTACTGTATGTTGGGACGATTACGATTTCTTAAAAAACTTCAGCATTTCTTAAAGATACTTTTAAATATTTTGCGGCTAGTTATAAAATCGAAGGAAGTATCTTTTACAACATCTATTAATGGTTGGCAATTGTCAACATTTTGTTTTTTATTTCTATTTTTAACTGAAATTGCGAAAATATACGAATTTGGCTGACAACTAAATGTTGGGACGGTGAACATTTTTTATCAAGTAATCATGGAAAACAAAATTGAACATCACCTGTCAACGTTGTTGGTAACATATTGTTAACTTATAAGCAAAAAACAGTGTGAACCTTTTTTCAAAATGGTCGGAAGTGCCCCTATTGCACAAAAATTGCGTCGCAGTATTGTCAGGGAAAATCATTAGGTCAAATAGCCACTGATTTGAGAATGGAAAAATCTTCGGTAACAGTCTGCAATTGCTGGCCGAGGCGGACGTGTTTCAAATTTCGCTCCTAAATCTGCTGTGTATACTATTTGTTTGCAATCTAAATTAAGTATTATCGTTGAGGTGACTTTATAGTGTTATCAGGAAAAAGTGCAGTGATTCGCTAGTGCTAATCATAGTACGCCGCGGTTTTTCTAGTATTCTAATTGTGGAACTTTCTAACACATTTGCGTTTGACCTTACATTTGTGAAAATTTGAATACTTCGCCTCCTAGTCCACGTGGGTCCCTGGTATTCGCCTCTTTTAAATGTAGAAAGTTTAGGTGATTTGACTGATAATTTAACAACACTGTAAATAATAAACTGGTATTTATTGAACTTATTTCATGGAACACAAATAACACAACTTGTTACAATAACCATTTTTTGACAGACATGAATTTTACCAACTTAACTTAACATACTAGGGAAATAACTGACAACATAATTCGCCAACTTAATTACGGCAGTAATTCAAAAACATTTAAATATTAAACACTATTTTAACACTCCCTCTTGTTTAATATTCAGGTTTCTTCTGAGCTTCTCAAATCTTGTGTTGTTTAGTGGTTTTGTAAATATGTCAGCAAGTTGTTCTTCTGTTTCAATATAATCAACTTTAAATTCACTTAATAATTTTTCTTCAAGGAAACGAAATCGAACATCCATATGTTTCGTTCTCTTCTGTGAAGTTTCTTCTTTAAGCATCTTTATTGCGCTCTGGTTGTCAACTTTTAAAAAATAAGGTTTTTGGCATATTTCTAGTTCTTCTCCCAAACGAGTTACAATTATCATTTCTTTAATTGCTTCGACTGCTGCCACGTATTCCGCTTCTGCGGTGGAGAGTGCAACCACTGATTGCCTTTTTGAGTACCAACTTATCGGTGTGTTGTTGTACGTCAAAACAAATCCAGATGTTGATTTTCTGGTTTCCACATCTCCAGCGAAGTCTGCATCACTGTATCCTGTCATCCTTGCTCCCTCTAAATCTTCATCAAATACTAAACCATAGTCTTGAGTTCCTTTTAGGTATCTGAGTATTCGTTTAACCATTTCCCAGTGACTTTCTGAAGGATTTTCCATGTGTCTGCTCAACCAATTTGTTGCAAATGCAATGTCTGGTCTGCTCACCGATCCTAAAAATAGTAGACTTCCTATCGCTTCTCTATAGGGTGCTCTTGTTGGTGTATCATTTAGATTGTCTAGACTTTTGGTCGGTCCTGGTGTTGAAACTGGCTTACTTTCTTTCATGTTAAATTTTTCTAGAACTTTGTTAATATACTTTTCTTGTTTTATGAATAATTTTCCAGTATCTTCCTGTCTGATTTCCATGCCTAAGTAGTTCTGAACTGGTTCCTGCTTCATATCAAAATTTTTGTTCAAATGCTCTAGCAAATTTTCAATTTCTTTTTCGTCACTTGATGCTATTAACCCATAATCGACATATATCACTAAAATAAGTTTTATTTCATTGCTTTTGAAAAACACACAATGATCATTTCTTGATTGTTTCAAACCAAATTCTTGTAAAACATTTACAAATTTCATATTCCAATTTCTGGGTGCTTGTTTTAGACCATAGATTCCTTTGTTTAGGCGACATACTCTTTCTGTGCCATCTTCGAATCCAGGAGGCTGTACCATATAGATTTCCTCTTGCAGATCGCCATTTAAAAAGGCAGTCTTGACATCAAATTGTGCAAGTTTCATTCTGTTTGTGGCGACAACACCAAGTATTAATCTAATGGATTTAAACTGTGCCACGGGGCTGTAAGTTTCCATATAATCCAGACCATATTTTTGATTACATCCCTTGGCCACTAGGCGAGCCTTGTTTAAATTATTTGGTTTTAATTTGAATACCCACTTGTTGTTTATTGCTTTCTTGTCTTGTGGTAGATCGGTTAACTCCCAAGTTCCATTTTCCTTTAAAGCACTAAGTTCCTCTTCCATAGCTTTTCTCCACTTCGTTTGTTTTAATGCTTCAGTGTAGTCTAAATCTTCATCTAAAGTTATCATTGCAAAGTCTTGAAATCGACTTGGCCGTTTTATTTTACTTCGATTTCTAAGTTTCACTCCTTCAAATTCTTCCTCCACGGTTTCATCTGTGTCACTTATTGCATTAGCTTCATCTAGTATTGTTTCAATTTTTTACCACTTCTTCAGTATTTTTCATCTGTTCTGTTTGTGTAGAATTCTCATTTGTTTTCATTACTATTACGGTACTTTTCTGGTTAGTTTTCTTGAACACCACATCACGACAGAGATCAATTTTATTATCTTTTGGGAAATATATTCTGTATCCTTTTGTTTCATCAGAGTATCCTACAAATATTCCTTGTCGACACTTTGCATCCCATTTCTTGCGCTTTTCTTTGGGGGTATGTGCGTACACCTGAGTCCCAAAAATCTGAAGCTCTTCAATGCTACTAGGTTTCTTGTTGAAGTATAATTCAAATGGCGTTTTGTCAGGTTCAGAGCTTGTTCCCGTTCGATTAAGGACATACACAACAGTGTTTGTTGCCTCTGCCCATAATTTCTTCTCAAGGTTTTGTCCATGCAATAGTGTTCTTGCAGCTTCAACCACTGTCCTGTTTTCCCTTTCTGCAGATCCATTTTGCTCTGGTGAAAAAGGACATGTGAACTGTTGACGTATCCCATACTTGCTAAGTAGGTACTTCACGTTTTGGTTCTTGAATTCAGTTCCATTGTCTGACCTAATAATCTTGATCTTTTGATTGGTGTCATTCTCAAACATCGGAATGAATTCTTCTAGTTTTCCGGTTACTTCATCTTTAGTTCTTAAGAAATAAAGTGTTCTGTAATGAGAATAATCATCTTTCAGCAGAAAAAAGTATTTTGATCCACCCATTGAAATGTTCTCCATGGGACCACAAAGATCAGTGTGGATAATTTCACCTGGCTTACTCGTTTTTGTATCAGAGGAATAGAATGGTTGTCGATGTTGCTTACCAAGCACACATGATTCACACTGAAATGATTCTTCACTTTCCACATTCAGCCCATTGATTTTTAGAATTTTCTTACAATGTGCAAGGTTTTGATGTACCAGCTTTTGGTGCCACTCTACTAACGACTGAGTTTTGGTACTAGCGTACATGGCCACATCATCTTCTCTAACTTTAAGGTTTAAAACATACATGTTACTTCTTTTCTTACCAAACATGATTACTTTATTTTCTTTCAAAATTTTGCAGTTATCTTTTTCAGTTATTACAACATAACCTCTGTCGGTGACTATACTTGTCGAGAACAAATTACATTTTATTTTTGGAACATGCAAGACATTTTCGATTATGCAATTATTCCATTCATTATTTTCACCAAGAACTTTAACTGGAATGTTGCCACGTCCAACTGCTTGCAACTTTGTTCCATCACCGATGGTTATATATTTGGCATCATCTAAATTGGTGTATTCTATAAACCAGTCACGATGTGACGACATATGATGACTTGCACCGCTGTCTAGTATCCAGTACTCATTCATTGTATCAGTCATACTATTAGTAGATGTAAAAGCATGCGACTCACTACTGTTTCCTTCGTTTTTTTTGTTACCTGGCTTCCTTTGAGATTTTTCTTTCTTGAACCAACAATCTCGTGCCCAGTGGCCTGGTTTTTTGCAATAATGACATTCACCGCTCCTGTGTGATTTGTTTCTGTACTTCTCAATCCTGTTGGCATTACATCCAGTGTTTCTTGCTGCAAACGCACCAGCTACTTCATGTTGACCTGTTTCTCGACCATCCATCCGCTGCTCTTCAGCTCGTAATCTAACAGTGAGGGTATTTAGGTCTTTGCTTGTAGAACTGTCCCACGCTGAGTGAAAATGCTTGTATTTGTCTGGAAGGGTCATTAAGATTTTATTAACTAGCATATTTTCGCTTACCGCTTCTCCACAAGCCTTCAATTCATGACTTAAATTCTCGAGATCGGCGATATGCTTTGCAACCCCTTCATTTCTATATACATAAGCATAAAACTGTTGTTGTAAGCTATGTATATTGTTTTCTGTTGATCCTCCATACAGGGCTTGTATCCTGGTCCACATGCTGGCTGCATTTTGACAAGCTATGAGGTGAGTTTAGTTTTTTCGTTTACTGTAGTTACAATTATTTTCTGGGCCTTAAGGTCGTCCTCATCCCATTTCTTCTTGTCTGCATCAGATCCACTTCGTGTTGAGACCCCACTCACTAGATCAAACAATCCTGATGATTTTAACAGAATTCCGACTTGAAATTTCCAAGCAGCATAGTTGCTTCCGTTACTGTCCAAACTCACGATTCTTTTCAGTTCAATTAAATCACCCATATTTACAGTTTTTGATCGTTCCGCTTTAATGTTAATAACACAACAAACGGCTATTTTATACCACTCAGTCAATTCTGTTTTAGGTTAAAATTTTCCACCCGAATATTTTTCCGGTATTCACTCATGCACAATAGGGGCATGCACTGGGCCGCATAACCTGTAGAAAGTTTAGGTGATTTGACTGATAATTTAACAACACTGTAAATAATAAACTGGTATTTATTGAACTTATTTCATGGAACACAAATAACACAACTTGTTACAATAACCATTTTTTGACAGACATGAATTTTACCAACTTAACTTAACATACTAGGGAAATAACTGACAACATAATTCGCCAACTTAATTACGGCAGTAATTCAAAAACATTTAAATATTAAACACTATTTTAACATTAAACCATACCATTCCTTTGTTATCACAACGATAAGAAACGTTAGAAAACATGGATCAAAAACTGGATAAACTTTTAACTATCATTGAAAGGCTTGAAAATAAACTAGACAACTGTACTGAGCAATTAAAGGAGATGAACTCAAAAGTTAACAATTTAGAAATTAAAAATAAAGAATTATTTGAACACGTTGTACAACTGGAAGAAAAACTAGACCAGTTGGAAAATCAGTCACGAAGAAATAATTTGGTCATATATGGGATAGACGAAGAGGTTAACGAAGATTGGAAAAAAACAGAGGAGCTCGTGAACAATTTTATAGAAACGCATTTCAGATTAAAAATTGGCAATATGGATATCGAGCGGGCTCATCGATTGGGAACTTCTAATTCCGGTAAAAGACCAATAATTGTGAAGTTTAGCAACTTTAAAACAAAAGATAAGCTAATGAAAAATGCAAGACAGTTAAAAGGCAGCAACAAAGCGATCTCTGAAGATTACTCACAAAAAGTTAAACTTCAGCGTAATCAACTAAAGCCATTTTTGGAAACTGCAAAAAATGATGGCAAAAGGGCTTATTTATCCTTTAATAAGCTAGTAGTAAATGGGGAAAAAATGTCGTTCGAAGATGCCGTAAACTTGTTTGGAGACAAATCTGCAGAAATGAGACAAGGAAAAGCGAAAGAAGATCAGCAAAGTATGGAAAGAAACTTTAGACCACGCCCAGAATCCAAATCTTCGAAGGCATAGGAAGAAGGAAACAAAAAGAATTTAACTATTTTCCAATGTAATATTCAATCTATTCGTAATAAGGTTATGTTAATTGAAGCAACTCTTGAGGATCTAAAAGCTAATGATAATTTAGACGTCCATGTCATGTGTATATCGGAGCACTGGCTTAAGCCAGGTGAGTCAATTTTCTTTACTATTAATGGATATTATCTTTGCTCAAGTTATACGAGAACCAATATGGAGCGTGGAGGTGTTCTAATTCTTGTTCGTAACGGCATCACTTTTAAAGAGGTTAAATGTAGCACTCCTGTATTAGAACAATACTTTGAATATGTTGCAATAAAGAATGAACAAATGTTGATTATTAATGGGTGGTATTTAACAGTCTACCAAATTTACCCAATCTTTTCGTACAAAAAAATACTTTCGTTTCCCAAAAATACTAAATGCTCACCAAAATTACGAAAATACATAATCTTAGACCGACCACCAAATATTGACATCATGCTAGTCTCTTATATTATTTGTTCCTAAAAATAACTTTTGTTGGCTAAAAATGCTAAATGTTCACCAAAATTACGAAAATACATAATCTTAGACCGACCACCAAATATTGACATCATGCTAGTCTCTTATATTATTTGTTCCTAAAAATAACTTTTGTTGGCTAAAAATGCTAAATGTTCACCAAATTTTATTCCGCATTTAATTCTAAGATGATACCCAGATATTTAATTTTCCCCAGTGTCTTATATTATTTAGCAGTTAAAAAACACTATTTGTTTAGCAAAAATACACATTGTTTACTATATTTTATACCACATTCAATTTCAAAAGTATATCCAGATTTATAATTCTTGTTAGCGTTAATATCACTTTATTAAGTCTCGTTTATAAATGGGGACATAGAAATAAGTCTGAAAAATACTTGGAAATAAATCAATACATATATAAAACAAAAATGAAAATGAAACTTATTAAGTCTTACGAATACTTGGAAATAAAACAATATATTTTTTAACATAAAATCAAACACAACATTCACAAAACAAAAATGAAAATGAAACAAGTACTCATTGCACTATTAAGGCTTTCTTAGCTTTAGTGGGCCGCCCTCTTCTACGTTTTTCTCCAATTGGTACATTCCTTGCTTCAGTAGGTGGTTCAACAAGTTTCAGGCGAATTGCTAACCCTACTAAATGTTTGCAAACGTAATTTCTAAGGTAATCTGGACAATTGCATGTGCCATTCAGCCAGTCAGACTCGTCCTGTGGTAACTGTACTTCCCACTCGCTGAAATGTTGTTTTTTGTAGTCGTCAAACGTCTCCCACATATCTTCAAACGTTTCACATTCCAGTGCACCTCCACCTGGAATTCTGTAACACCGCTTCATTTCACTAGTATGCTTTAACGATATTTTTTTAGACAATTTGGCCCACTGATAAGCTTTTGTCCACATCTTCAAAGACATCGTTGGCAAGTGGCTAAACTCTCTCTCGCTGTTTATAGTGTACTCATTAGACCAATCCTTCACCATTTCTGAAGCAATGATTAAGAATCGAGCAAGCGGATGGCGCTCACGAAGTGTACCTAAAAATAATAACATTATTAACAATACCAAATCACGCTATTCATTGAAAGTGTACCTTTGTCTTTTATTATTCTGTTAAAAGACTCCAATGCATTATTTGTGGCAGGTGTCCCCGGTGCGGCGCCCAAATACCAACAACGATTTTGAGTGAACCCATTCGTCTTTTAAATAAAGTACAATTTTTTTTTCGTCTTTCCATTTATCTAGCAATGTTTCGCAGGCCCTGTCAAAAACTTCCGTTGTTGAAGCACAGTGCAAAGAATCAATATCATTTAGTACGTCCTTCTGGCATTTCTTTTGCACAGATTGCTCAACTCGTACTTGAATCTTCTTTTTTGCATGCGCCCAGCACATTCGTATAATTGTATCCTGACCGAATACTTGCACAAACGCATTTTGGATACTTTTGGCTGCGTCACATACTAAAACTTTACAAGTTAAATCGTAGGAATACAGTGATAGGACTGTATTCTTTAACGTTTGAAATAAAAACACAAAATCATTTGTTTGTTCTGTGGTTGTACCAGCAAGACCAAGAGAGTGAAAATGTTTATCTCTATCCGTGGTTCCAACTATGAGTACTGGAAACCCTTGCCATACAAGTTTATAGGTCGCGTCAGCATGAATCACGTTGCATTGACGCGATAGACCAATTAAATATTTGGTCGATAACAAAAATCTGAAGCTTGGATTTGAGTCGTCTTTAGAAACTTCGTATGCAGCAACAAAAACTCGATGATCATCGGAAGGTATTTCGGAGTTGGTCATTAACCAGGATTCTAGTTCTCCTAAGCTTATTACTGCAGATCCATACTTCTTTTTACGTAAAATTGTAACATAATTGTTCAATTGTTTTATAGACGGTAGAGTCAATCCTTGTATTTTGCTCAAATTGACCATAATAGATTTGGGCTTCAAACGTAATTCGAACAATTTGTCTATTTCTTTTTTCGTCTCATCGCTCAACCCACATTTCGATTGGGACTCCAAATTTTGATGGTCGTGACCTTTTTCAGTTCGAAATAATATTATCTCGTCACTGGATGCATCAAGTAATAAATAAAGAGCAGCTGAACATTGCATTGCCCGACTTTTGGCTTTATTACAGCGATAATATCGCTTTACACCTTCTTCCGTACAATGGCATTTGTGAAAGGACCACAATTTTTCATTTGTAATAAATTCTTCGGCATTTTTAATGTTCGAAAATTTTCTCTCAAAACACCAAATCCTACCTTGCTTGCGCCGTTTTTTAGGCTGTACCGTGTCAGCTTCTCCATCCGACTCCGAAGAAGAACGAAACAGCGGAACTTCGTCTGGAACACTACTCGGCCCTGGTAAACTTTCATCGGCCATTTTAGTTTATCATATGACACTACACTGCTTACACTCACTGCAAAAGCTACCAAGCACAGTGTGCGGCTGCAAGCGGAAGCCTGCAAGAAGTTTGTCTGGAAGCGACAAGGAAAGATGCGCGAGCATATTTCATTTTTGAAGTAACAGAATAATTATTTGACCCACAAGTAGTTTTTTCGAGAAACACTAAATATAAATGAATAGCACGAATATTTATTATGTACAGCACGGACGCGTAAATTGAGCGTTCTAAATTTGGTGAACATTTAGTAAAATTGATAGACATATGGAATTTAAAATGTAAGCAATGGTAAAATAGTACGCAACATAGCTATTTTAGTGGTGCTGCTCTCATTTTCCGAAGTATAATAATTTGGGTTGCATTAAGATTTTTTGATGTTCATTAATTTTTTTGGTGGACAGCGCTAGGGATGTATGGTTTAATTTGGTGTACATTATATTTGACCCCATTATTAATCTTTATAGATCCCCAAATCTCGATACCGATGTATTTTTTCAAAATCTATTTGACTTGTTATCGTTTGCTTCTAAACTCTCAAAAAAGCTTGTTGTATGTGGAGACTTTAATATCGATATCAAAATAGAATCTAAACAAAAAACTGAATTGTTATCAATTATGTCTATTTTTGGTCTTCTTCCAACCATTAAAAATGCCACGCGAATAGCCAAAACATCGGAAACAATAATTGATAACTTCTTTACAAATATAAACGAAAATTCGTACTCCTCATGTACCCTACAACTTGGCTTATCTGACCACAATTCTCAATTTTTAATTTTAGATAATGTACACGTGGAAAATAATATTAAAAACGTCAAAGAAGTTCGTAGACTTTTTACTAAAAATAATTGTCGTAAATTTAATGACGTTTTAACATATGCAGAGTGGGATGCAGTGCTTGCTGAAAACGATGTAAATAAAAAAATTGAAGCCTTTTATAACGAATTCAATAAACATTTTAATGCCGCTTTTCCACGAGTCGCTATTAATTTAAATAATAATCGTCAGGGAAATGAATGGATCACAAATGGTATACGCATATCATGTAAGCGAAAACGTCAATTAATACATCTAAAAAAATATAGTAATGATCCAAACTTTATTAATTACGTAAACAAATATACCAATGTCTTAAAACGCACTGTCATACTAGCTAAACCAAGGTATTTGAACAATAAAATTGTAAACTCAAAAAATGTTACGAAAGAAACGTGGAGTATAATAAAAAAAGAATCTGGTCAGCGAAATTATAAACCAATAAAAAAGTTAACATTAATTGTCAACGACAATAAAAAAATAACTGATGCTACTGCAATAGCAGAAGCTTTTAATAGGTATTATATAGAAGTAGCTCCAAAACTGCAAGGTACACTGAAATCGAAGAACAGTGCATTAGAATATTTAAGTAATATGAAACTTAATTACAACCACTCCTTCTTTATTAAACCATGCTCGGAAATGGAAATAAAACAAGTCGTTAACTCTTTCGCCGATAAAAAGTCATGTGGAATTGATGAAGTTCCAATCACAGTAATAAAACAAAATATTGATAATCTAAAATTTATTCTTAATGATATATTTGACGCTTCTTTCTTATCCGGAACATTCCCAGATAAATTAAAAACTGCTCTTGTAATACCCATATATAAAAAAGGCGATGAAAATCAAACTGAAAATTACAGGCCAATTTCTTTGTTATCTACGTTTTCAAAGATTTTAGAAAAACTGGTGGCAAATAGATTAAATCAATTTATTCTGAAAAACAAGATTCTAAATAATTCGCAATTTGGTTTTACTCAAAATAAAAGTACGCAAATGGCTACATTTAATTTTTTGAACAATATAATCAACTCGCTTGAAAATAATGAATATATAGCTGGCATATTCTGTGACCTATCAAAGGCTTTTGATTGTGTGGACCACGATATATTGATTGAAAAACTGCAATTTTATGGCATCCGTGGTTTAGCGGCACAATGGTTTCAATCTTATCTAAACAATCGCTATCAAAAGGTGGTAATACGTAGTGACAATAATAGTTTTTATATCAATAGTTACACATCAGCGCCTCAATAGGGGACTTCTACTGAAATACGACCTTGAAACAAGTGAGAGAAAAGTTCTACCCTAGTGTTGTCTTTTGCTACCAGTGACACCAATATAATGGCAAGAATAACTCTAAATTACTAGTTACTATTGAATGTTACTAGTTAGGTTGGCATGTACAAGTACATCATAACCTGACTTTCAGTCATAAATAAAGCACATAGTGTTTTATTTATGTTACTTCTATAGTAAATAACTAATATAGTATCAATTATGCAACTAGTAATAAAATAATTCAAAGTTTATTATAGAAAAATACAAGTAAAAACAATCAAGTAACCAAAGGTTTCTCAAAATTGACCAAAAACAAATCACACTTATAGTATATTACAGTACAAGTGGAGAAACTGAGAATTTCGCTCACGCATTTGCCAGTTTTGCACACGAGCCGCTAGGCGAGTGTGCAAAGGCAAATAAGTGAGCGAAACGGTTTCTCCACGAGTGCTGTATAGCGTTTTGTTTAATCCTGTACTTATAATATCTAAAAAATTTCTGCAAATACAATTTTGATATGACAAACAAAAATTATTCAATATAAAAAACGTAGGCAGGTTGTGTTGTTACGTTGCTATGGTTTGTTAATAACCAACTTTTAAATTGTCAATATTTTTACGCGTGGTTCAGTTTCCTGAATTTGCCTTATTAAATTGCTACAAAAATGGAGCAAAGTGAAGAATTTGTTGTGCCCGACGACGTCCAAAAAGCTGCTGATGCCGCTACATTTCATTTGTTGCCAGAAAAGTCAAAGGGAAGATACATGAAAGAAATGGAAAAATTTCGTGAATGGATGAAGGCAAAAAAGGTACAAGTGATAACTGAAACTGTTGTTGTAGCCTATTTTAACGGCCTAATTGAAAAGTATGCATCTTCTTCGTTGTGGTCAACCTATTCAAGTTGAGGCAACAGAAAATTCCGTGACAGAAGGTACTGCAGGAACGGGAATCGTTGAAGCACATCAATTTTCCACTTCTGGCATTTTTAATGGAAGTACCCCAGTTTTCCAGAATTGTGTGGTTAATTTCTATACAAATAATTAAACAATAATGTAGTTAGTGTTCAAATAAAGTTAAAATGTTAAAATGTTGTATTTTATTCTGGGCAGTGACAGTGGGCGAAAAATTACTTTCACTCACTACTTTCGCCCACCCGTTGCCATAAAAACAATCTGTGTGAGCAAAACAAATGGTTTCTCGCTTGGTATCTAAGGAAGAAACCACATGTTTCTATAACAGGATTAAACAATAGTATATTACAGTACAAGTGGAGAAACTGAGAATTTCGCTCACGCATTTGGCAGTTTTGCACACGAGCCGCCAGGCGAGTGTGCAAAGGCAAATAAGTGAGCGAAACGGTTTCTCCACGAGTGCTGTATAGCGTTTTGTTTAATCCTGCACTTATAATATCTAAAAAATTTCTGCAAATACAATTTTGATATGACAAACAAAAATTATTCAGTATAAAAAACGTAGGCAGGTTGTGTTGTTACGTTGCTATGGTTTGTTAATAACCAAAATTTAAATTGTCAATATTTTGACGCGTGGTTCAGTTTCCTGAATTTGCCTTATTAAATTGCTACAAAAATGGAGCAAACTGAAGAATTTGTTGTGCCCGACGACGTCCAAAAAGCTGCTGATGCCGCTACATTTCATTTGTAGCCAGAAAAGTCAAAGGGAAGATACATGAAAGAAATGGAAAAATTTCGTGAATGGATGAAGGCAAAAAAGGTACAAGTGATAACTGAAACTGTTGTTGTAGCCTATTTTAACGGCCTAATTGAGAAGTATGCATCTTCTTCGTTGTGGTCAACCTATTCAAGTTGAGGCAACAGAAAATTCCGTGACAGAAGGTACTGCAGGAACGGGAATCGTTGAAGCACATCAATTTTCCACTTCTGGCATTTTTAATGGAAGTAACCCAGTTTTCCAGAATTGTGTGGTTAATTTCTATACAAATAATTAAACAATAATGTAGTTAGTGTTCAAATAAAGTTAAAATGTTAAAAATGTTGTATTTTATTCTGGGCAGTGACAGTGGGCGAAAAATTACTTTCACTCACTACTTTCGCCCACCCGTTGCCATAAAAACAATCTGTGTGAGCAAAACAAATGGTTTCTTGCTTGGTATCTTAGGAAGAAACCACATGTTTCTATAACAGGATTAAACAAAATATATTTGATATCAGCGGTAACATGGAAATCTGAATTGGTTTTGCTAATAACTATTAAAAAAGTGTTGATCCTTTAGATTGCTCGTTCAACGTGGATACGCCCCTTAGCAATTCGTTTCGTCAATATTTCCTCCCCTCTTGTCAATCTAGATCTACCTGCAAAAAATGGGGGTATAAGTAATTTATAGTTGTTTTCATTACCACAAAACTCTAATCATAAAAACATTTTGCGAGGTTTGTTTTTGGTTTAGGAAATGGATGGTATCGCAGCGTTTTCAACTTCGTAGACTTGGATGTGTTACTACAATCCTTGTAAAAGCATTTCGGCATTTTGTGGTATTTCTAAAAGCATAAAATGAATGATTACACATCACTACTCTTTTACAACTAGCAAATAACACAAAATAACAGTATGTATTGAGTTCAAAAACTTACTTTAGCGTAGTTTATGCAAATTTCCTTTAGTGGAGTATGGAGGAATAAACACTTTTAGTAAAACACACGCAACAGGCTACTGGCGGGATTACAAGGAACAGAATCAGAAAGCAAAGAACAACAACAAATACAGAAAGTCAGGTTATATTGTATTTGTACATGCCAACTTAACTAGTAATATTCAATAGTAACTAGTAATTTAGAGTTATTCTTGCCATTATATTGGTGTCACTGGTAGCAAAAGACAACACTAGGGTAGAATCATTCTGTCTCATGCTATCTTAAATAGAAGTCCCCTATTAGTAACTGGTGGCGTACCACAAGGCAGCATACTGGGTCCCATTCTGTTCATATTGCATATAAATGATCTCCCGTTTACCATGAGCAAGTATGACTTTACTTTATTCGCAGATGACACTAATATAATTATCAAAAGCAAAGATGCATTGGAACTGGAAGATAAAGCAGTGGTCGCCATAAATAATATTCACGAATGGTTTTCTGCTAATAAGTTAAAATTTAATTGCGAGAAGTCATGTAGTGTTATGTTTCGTCCCCCAAGAGGACTGGCTAACACGCTGAGCATAAAAACTAATATGGGAGAATTAAAAAACCTTAACTCAACAAAATTCCTAGGCATATATATAGATGATAAGTTATCTTGGAATCCTCATATTAGTAATTTAAACAAATCTTTGTGTTCAGCTGTGTACGCTATAAGTCAAATTAAAAACCAAGTAAATCAGCAAACCTGCAAAGTGGTGTACTACGCTTACTTTGAGAGTTTAATGTCATACGGAATTGAGTTTTGGGGAAATTCTAAAGATGCAGAAATAATTTTTAAAACTCAAAAAAGGGCAATACGAATATTGTGTAACATGAAAAAACAAGATTCTTGTAGACTAAAATTTATTGAAAATTAAATTTTAACCATGACCAATTTATATATATTAAAATTGACCCAGCATATTTACAGAAATTTAAATTTATTAAATAAACATGAAAATCTTCATCATTATAACACACGAAATAAAACTGATATTGTATTGCCCAAACTTAAACACACATATAGTCAAAATGGGCCGCTGTACAGCGGTATAAAAGTATTTCAGAACCTTCCCGCTGCCATTAAGGAGACTCCAACACTCGAATGTTTTACATCAAAATTAAAGAAATGGCTTTTGAATTTGCCTTTCTACAATATACAGGATTTTTTTTTAAATACGAGCGAATAGTGGAGATGAGCCTACCTTTTTCCCAACGTCCAAGAATATATACATGACATGGTAATTATGATATGTTGTTTTTTATGATTTCTCGATTCTGTGTATTGTATATATTGGGGAAATGAATTACTATTACTATTATATATATATATTTTAGCACTTCAGGCCCCAAAGGCCCATGGCTTTAAAACAGACAATACATAGTCAGTTAAATTAACTAAAGTAAACATTCCATTCTCTTCCAATTAACTAATTATTACATAATACACAATAGGCTTTACACTACAAATAACTATTACAGTTTCCACGATTTTTTACATGATTTTTAATACGCTTCTTATATAATTACTAGCACTGCAAGCCTAGCAGGTCCTTAGCTTGATTGACCAGCACCCTCCATTCCTTTTTATTTCTTGCTTTCAGACCCCAGTCTTGCACGCTGAGCTGCCTTAAATCATTCATTACTTCCTCCTTCCATCGTGACCTAGGCCGTTCTCGCCGTTTCCTACCCCCTATGGTACTTTGAAATACCCTTTTTGGTACCCTACTTTCATTCATCCTCGCTAAATGGCCCAACCATCTAAGTCTCTGGGATCCCACTAGCCCCACTATATCCGGCTCTTGAAACAATTCCTTTACTTCGTGATTAGTTCGCCTCACCCACATCCCATTTACTTTTTTTCCCCCAAATACCCTCCTCAGCACTTTTCTCTCCCAGACTCCTAACATTTTACGTTCAACTGTTCCTAAAATCCATACCTCACTCCCAAATGTAACAATTGGTCTTATCATAGTTTTATAAATTCTTAGTTTTAATTTCCTTGATATTACTCTACTTCTTAAAAGATTCGTAAGTGAATATAAACGACGATTTCCTGACATTATTCTTTGTTGCATTTCTTTCCTTGTGTCTGGTTTCCTACTAAACATAGTCCCAAGATATGTGAAACTTTCAACTTCTTCAAAACTATAACTTTTACCATTTACGCCTTCTATTTTAAGGTCTCCACTTTCTCCCATCTCTTTATCGGTCCACGTCATAAATTTTGTTTTTTGCTCATTAATTAGTAATCCCATTTGTCTTGCTGCTCTCTCTAATCTCACCATTACCTTCTGTAGTTCTCGTTTGCTTCTCGTTAATAGTACAATATCGTCCGCGAACGCGATACACTGGTGAAGTTTACCATATACCAAGCCCGACCTATTTATATTAGCTTCTCTTATTACCTTCTCTAATGCACAGTTGAATAAAATAGTTGCTAGTGGATCGCCTTGCCGTACTCCTTCGTTCGTTTTGAACATTTCTGTCGTATTATTTCTTACTCTTACTCTATTTTCCGTTTCGTTTAGTGTTAGCTTGATCATATTTATGAGTTTACGGCCTACCCCTAACTCCTTTAGCGCCTTGTATAACTCAGATCTTTTTATCCTATCGTAGGCCTGCTTGAAGTCTACGAAGATGACGAAGGTGTCTTTTTTATATTCATAGCTTTCCGCTTGGATCTCACGTAACGTATAAATTTGATCAACAATGGATCTCCCTTCCCTAAACCCACCCTGATACTCTCCCAATTCGCTTTCCATTTTTCGTACCAGCCTGTTTTTTAAGCATGTTGCAAGTATTTTATAAGCAACATTAAGCAGAGATATACCCCTATAATTCGTTAGATCCATTTTGTCTCCTTTCTTGTACAGCGGATGTATTAATGCTTCGTTCCAGGTTTGTGGTATCTTTTCTTGCACCCAAATCTCTTCTAACAATTTATGCATATATCGAGCTAATTCATTCCCTCCATATTTAAACATTTCAGCTGATATCTCATCGCTTCCAGGACTCCTATTCCTTTTCAAGTTTCTAATTATATCTTCCACTTCCTTAAGATCTGGAGGTTCTTCAGCTCCATTGCTGCCGTTCTGCTCATTTTCCTCATTAATTTCCCCCCCCCCCCCTATTTCCTCGTTTTGTTCTTCCTCTCCATTTAATAGATCATTAAAATAGGTTCTCCACAAATCCAGTATCTCCTGCTCCCCTCCCGTTATTTCTCCAAGTTTATTTTTGTAGAATACTGACTCCACTTGGTACCCTTTTCTTTCTCGCATTAATCCTCTATAAAGACTTCTCACTTCCTTATTTCTAAAATTTTGTTCCAATTCTATGATTACCCTTTCACTGTACTCCCTCTTCTTCTCCCTCAATAGCTGTTTACATTTTTTCCGTTGCCTCTCGTATTCTGTCTTCGTATCTTCCGTTTCCTTCCTTAACATTTGTAATCGTAGTTCGTTCCTCTTGGTAAGTTCTATTTCACACTCTTTATCAAACCATTTCTTTTTATATTGTATTGATCCTTCTTCTCCAACTTGTATGCACTCTTTCATCCCTTCACTTATGGCTCTCCATAGCGTTTCTATGTTATTAGTTTCATTCACAGAATTTAAACTTCTTTCTAATTTTTCTTAGTAGAGCGCTATTTCAGCTTCATTCTTTAATTCCCTTAGCTTGCCTTTACCTTTTGATTTGTTCTTATTTTGGTTTCTTGCTACTGGTATAATTTGTTTCATCTTCACCCCTAACATAAAATGATCCGAATCTACGTCCAGCCCCCTATAACTGCGAATGTTACTTATACTTTTTTCTTCATCTCTCTCTACTAGCACATGATCTATTTGGTTTACATAGGAGCCACCCGGCGATCTCCACGTTCCTTTGTAAATATCTTTTCTCTGAAAGTAAGTACTTTTAATGATCATGTTTTTTTCTTTGGCAAAGTCTATCAACAATTGTCCGTTTTCGTTTGTTATCGCATGTTTGCTGAATTTTCCTATTGTAGGTCGGAAGATACTCTCCCTGCCAATCTTCGCATTTGCGTCACCTAACACAATTTTTAGATCGTACTTTGGTACTTTCTCGAATTCCTTATTTAATCTATCGTAGAAGTCTTCCTTTTTCTCAATACCTGACTCCTCCGTTGGTGCATGGATATTTATAAACGTTAATTTCTGATATAAGTATACCCTTTAGCCTTAAAACACACATTCTTCCAGATATCGGCTTAAATTGTACTACTCTTGGCTTAAGATTATTGTTTATCACGAAACCCGTTCCCAATATTCTATCTACTCCTCCACTATTAAAGAATACGAAATTGTCCATCGCCACTATGTCATTCCCCTTTTGCTTAGTCGCTTGTATTGCTGTCACATCATATTTATATTTATCCAATTCTTTAATTAAATTTTTTAGCTCCCCTTCCGCGTACGTACCCCTGACATTCATCGTTCCCACCCGCAGATATTTGGTACTATCAGCATTTTTATTTTTCCGTTTTCTCCTCACATTAGAGTAGTCCTGTTTGTTATTTTCAGTTTTATTGTATAATCTTAGTTTTTCTTGTCCTCTATCCCATTTCCACTCAACTCCCTCAATCACCAATTGACCATTTTCCCATTGTTCCTTTCCTCTTGTGCCCTCCTTCTAATTTCCATTTGCATGTCCCGCTCTTTTTTTGTTAGATCGTGGTTGACGTAAATTTTTTCGCCTTTAATCTCTTTTAATTTACTTTCTCCTTGTCTTGCTCGTTTTCGAGTTCTATTAAACAGGCTCGTGTACCTATTTTACGCACTCCTTTAGCTTTTATTTCAACTCGCAAATGCTCTTTTATAAAGTGAGTTATCGTTTCACTCATTAGTTTTGGATCATCTGTGTCCATTTTCAACCCGTTCAATACTATGTTATTCTTTCTTTTTGTTTATCTAACCATTCAACATTACTCCTTACCTCTTCAAGTTCCTTTTTAATTTCTTGGTTTTCTTTTTTGAGATCTTCACTTTCCCTTTTCAACAATTTATTTTCTTTTTGCAACCTTTTAATTTCATCACTAAAATCACGTTGCTCCCTTCTAATAGTCTGTAATTCTGTTTTCATCTCCGTGAGCATCTTAAGCACCTTATCCATTTTATCCTCATGTTTTGCAGGCGTCTTCGTTGGACTTCTCCCCATCTTCTTACTTCTTTTGAATGCTCCAGCATCTTCGTCATCATCGCTGACATTAGAAAACGCCCTTCGCTTCTTATTTATCTCATCAGTCGAATACTCTTCACTGTCACCAATTTTATTTAATATTAGATACAATTACAACCCACCTAATACGGGCCCTGCTTTTGCGAGCTATTCTTATCTGCTATCTGCACCGCGCCAGAAGGTCGCCCCAATCGACTTGTCGGAGGTTAACTTCTATCTGTGCAGCACTAAATATCGTAGATATTCTAATTTACTCACACTCTGCCTAATTAACTTTTAAGTCCCACAATACTTGTTAGACGGCAGCTTTATTCTAATAATGTAATTCCCGGTATTTATGCAACCTTTCACTCTCGCGCTTGTATGATGTGTTGCCTATACTGAATTTTTTGAAATGGCTTGACCTTTAGTGATTTTGTTTATCTCTCCTTATCTTATTCATGCAATTTTCCTTTTAACCTCTAAATTCTGTATTATATTTTGATTTACTCACTTTTGCTCTGTTATCTTTCTATCTATCTACAGTATGTGCTTACTGCTTCTTCACTTTAACTGCTTTTCCACTTTCCTTGTGTTTCCATCCACTCAATACGGTCAAATTTGGCTTTAATATTGGAGCAATGGAATACACACCTGTCACCTTGAACTTCAATTCAATTTCGACTATTACTATTACTATTACAGTTTACTTTAGCATGAAACGCTAAAATCCGGATTTTTTTTGGAATCCCTAGAAAAAGGCCATGCAGAACAAAAAGTAAGTACAGGGAAGTCGACGGAAAGGCGTTTTTAAATACAAAACTTACAAAAATCCATCAGAAATTCCGAAAATCACCGGCGAAATGGCATAAACACTAAAAGTCTCAATTTTCAGATCAAAAGTCGCTAAATACGAAACACGCACATTAGAAAATCAAGCATATATTTTTTTCCACAGAATAAAGAAATACGTAAACTACTTATGAATATAAAAATAAAAACTTACCTATTTATTTAAGGAACAAACAATTTATTTAATTCTTCGTAACAAGTGATTACAATTGGCAATGACAAATTGTGCAATGTGCAAACGTTGCAAAGAGTAAAAATAAAGCTCCTTCAGTTTTTAATTTCAAATCTCCGGCGTCATGAGCGCAAATATGACCGTCTGGTCACCTACGAAATACAAATAAATGTCAGGTAAACATAATATAATTTCAGGCGTTAATCATATCAGTATAACAAATTTGCAAATAATATTTTGAAATTCTTTCGTATATGAAAATTGTTGAGGATAAATGTATGTGTAGCTTTAGAAATATTGTGCGACTTTCACTCTGATGATGCAAGCTGCAAGGTCTTGCGAAACGTTAGTGAATATGGATGCACAAACAGCAAAACGGCCAAATCTGTCTAAGTATCCTCGTTCTCAAGATACTCAAACAACACGAGCCACCAAAGAGCATGGCCATCGCGCGGGTTTTTGCTCGACTTCGCAAGGTGCAAGGCACATTAAGCCAGAAAATGCTGGGTGTTCATATACAAATACTACGCGGTCTAAGCCGAAATTCTATGCTAAGGAGAATAATTCGAGTAACCGCGAAAGCCTCAAACAGTGCAAATATTGAAATTAATAAATTTTTACATATTTTTTTTAAAATTGCGAATAATACCCTACAATTTCAAACTAAAATATATCAAAAACGATAGAAAAGTCGCTAATCGCAAATTCCTATTTTTTTACCTAAACCACTTGTTAAATACCCTAGATTTAGCGACTTTTCGCCGTTGTTGGCAACACTGGCTCAAAAAACACCAAGGGCGGCACCCATTGATTTAAAATAAATAGATAGAATGAAGGAAAACTCCAGTATAGTAGACCACAACCTTTTAGTGGGTACTAAGTACACGCAAATCTTAAACTGCAGCTAACCTAAAATAGCTCCTGGGCATGAGACAGAAGTGGTCTACGATACTGCATTTTAGCTAAAGTATTTAGTACAGGCCTCTATACTTTTATACTAGTTGGGGCTGCGCCACACCGTTTAGGGTATTTTAGACAGTTGGCAACATAGCTGTCGCTAGAAGTATCAGTTGTGTTAGTTGAGATACATTTTAGTTTGGTATTTACTTTTTGAAAATATACATTTTTCGCCTCTTCCGACAACAGATTCGAATTCAGCAGGCCGTAAACTATAGGGATAGTGCAAACCCGCTTCTAAAAATTGCAATTTAAGCTTTTCAAGCTAAACTAAATAATTACCGACCTAAGATTATAACGGCACGATGCGCAAGAAATTTAGTAAAAATTTGAAAAAAAATAAAAGAAGCACTGTAAGGGAAATTACAGCCCTTTGGAATCAGTGCAATGGTCTTAATGTGTCTCAAGAGTGTTGTCGGAAACATATACATGAAACTGGGCTTGGATTTTACAAGGTAAAGTACGTTTTTTTTTCTATAATAACGGTCAAAGTGTTACAATGTTGGTAGATATGTGATTAAAACGCTAGGAAATTTTTATACCTCGTGTTGGTAGAACTTTTTCAAAATTATGGTTATGTGTCAATTTTAAATGTCAAAGTTTCTTAATTTGAACTCTTGACAAATTTCTTTTTTTAACATGGAATCATCATCATCAATAAAATCGGATAAAAAACGAATACCAAGAAATATTTTAAATGCAAAAATGAAACAAGCGATATTAAATTATGACATATCTGTCAAAATGACAATCATTTTTTTAGTGGAAAAAAAGAACTAAAAATCTATGTACCAACATTATTAAAACTAGGGACCCTGCAGGAATGCAACTTATCCCCTAGAAAGTTGACCTTGAAAATTATTATAGAAAAAAATGTACTTTATTTAAAATTGCATACCAACATGAGTGAATTATTTACGTAAAAACTTATTTAGGCCAAAGAAAAACCTCTATTAACTGCTGTTCAGAAACGAAACCGCTTAAATTGGGCAAAATCTAAATTAAGTTGGACTTGTGACGACTGGAAGAAAGTTATTTTCAGTGATGAGTTGAAATTTGACGTTTGTGTAGGGGATAGTAGAAAACGGGTGATTAGATATAAAAACGAGGCCTTTCATAACGACTGCTTGAAAAGAACTGTTAAGTTTGCAAAAGGGCAAATGATATGGGGTTGCATGTCTGCTTGTGGTTTGGCGCAACCGGAATTTATTGAGGGTACAGTAAATGCTGCAAAGTATCAAACAATTTTGCAGAACAGTTTATTAGCCCAGTATTGAAAAATTGTAAGGACGAGATGGCAATTTTATCTTCTAACAGCATGGCGCTTCGTGTCATACCGCTCGTTCAACCAAACAATGGTTTGCTCAACAGAATATGAAAGTTTTGTCTTGGCCCTCAAGTAGCCCAGACCTAAATGTAATCGAAAATATATGGCATGAAATGAAAAAATCCCTCAAAGAACAATTCCAGACTTAAGAGCAAAATTAAGGCAAATTTGGAACACGTTAACCCCTGAATTTTGTAACAAGCTTGTAGAAAGTATGCCGGCACGTATTCGAGCTGTAATCAAATCAAAAGGAGACATCACGAGTTACTGAAGTTATTATTTATATCAATTTAGTTTTGGTCCCAATTAGTTGTCAAAATTTTGTTCTTTTTTTAAATTCAGTTATTTCAATTTAAAATAATTTTTTAGATACTTACGTACTTGAAAGAATTTCCTAATAAACCTATTTCTTTCAAAGTATCAGTCGATTCTCTTTTAAAGAATCGTGTGGTAAGAACAATAATAAAATAATGTAAAATTACATTGTGTCCCAACATATAGTTGTTAGGGCTCGTAGTCATACCACACATCAAACAAAATAATTTTTAGAGACCTAGTACCTTCCGATTACTTTCTATTTCCTCCATTTGGAACTCCGGAAGATGCTGCGGAAAGCTTTAAAAACCTTGTTTCTCAAGTGACTCAAGAAGAGTAGAATTTATGTTTTGAAAATTGGTTTTATTGAATGCATAAATGTTTCGAGTTTAAGGGCGACTATTTTGTGAACAATAATAAAAACAAATTTTGGCTACACTACTTTGTTTTATTAGATTGCAGAAATTTATAGGGCTACCCCCTCGTATAACAGTGTCAAAAAACAAATACATTTATGTGAAAAAGTTATGTATGTACGTAAATTCATGTCTTCATAGGTATTGGCAATGGTTGGTTGGGGAGCCTGACCCTCCCCAGCCAAAAATCCTAGTTACGGGGAGTACAATAATATTTGTCACATACAATTAATCTTCGCAATTCATTGGTATTTAATGATCTTTCTTATAGGATGAACAGCTACCAAGCGATAACACTAACATGCAAATGGAAAAATCTTAGTAAATAGGGATCAACATCTGAACTTCTGCATTTTACGTACTATTGTTTACAATAGTAAATTCAATCAAATTCAATTCTTTATTTTCATTTTATAGAATAAGTCATATAATACAACAAATAAGTACAATTATTGTAAATAATAATAGTAATAATATAAAATATAAAACAAATATAGTAACTACTACACGCTGTAACATAAATAAGATTACAACACACACACAAAATAATTTAAAGATTTTTAAAATAGTGTTAAATGTTTACATGGTATTTACAAACCACTTTAACCCTTAAGTTTTACCCTAGAGAAGTTGCATTTACCTTCCTACAAGTTCACACAATTATCCCCATTTATAACAAAATAATTCACAAGGACACACAAAAAAGGATATCTGATGAAGTGATGGAGTTCCCTTATGCTTTAGTTTATAATTTCATAGAGAATTACAGTTCTATTTGGAATTTTCATATACCTATTTTAGAAATAAAGAATACTATATTGTTCGATTATATTAATCGTACCTAGCAACATATATATTTTCCAGTGTAACAATCAAATAACTTGACATTTTCATAACAAATTTTGACGCAGCCACGCATCATTAATAACTTAACTTAACATATAATAAATCGTCTTTTAAAAAACAAGTTGGAAATTCAGAATTTTTCATATACACAAAACGATTAATATCTAAAAGATACTTTCTCGATCTAACTTTGCAGTGCTCGTGTTCGAAATGTATGGCTTTTTGTTGATCTACAAATGAATCTAACAATACCTGCATTCTATGGTATGATTTTTGATAACAATCGACAGAAATTATCATCTCATGCCGAAACACAAAAAGTCTATTATTTTCAATCATAAACTGTATTTGGGACGTATTCTTTGTTCCCCATGATACTGTGTACATATTATTGTGCATATACCTCGCACCATGATTTTCTAGATGCTCTTTTGCAGTAGCTATTTTGTACAAGGATGAACAAGTTGGAATACAACACTGATAATCCTGCAAATGGCAACTCTTTTCGTGTTCTGTAATGGCATCGCCTTTACTTATAAAACTACAGCTTCGCCATCGACATGGATAGATTGTTTCCGCTATACGTTGCTGCAATTTCGCATTGGTTGACTCTGTGGAAATGTTAAATACTCGTGCGCAAACCCAACAAGTGGGAAATTCTTCCTTACACTGCTGATCAAAAACTGGAAGTGCTAGATAAGTACTACACTCTATACATCGAAGTGTATCAAGTTTGTCATAGTCTATATGAACAGTTTCATCAACTGTTTTTTGGGCCAGGTTGCTTACTTCAAAGTTAACGTTCACCTTCACTTTAATGGGATCGTCAAAGCATTCCAAATATTTGTTTAAATTTAAAACACTGCCTGGGTTGTTGAAAGTTTCATCGAACAATGAACAGGGAGTATTCTTTAAATTCATGTTACATTTGGTGGGCAAATCACTACAAAGCTGGATGTTGTATAAAGCAGATGCACAACCTGTACTACTAAAATATCTAACATCATAATTCAGGTTACTTGAATCGGCTTGGTACCAATATGTAACCACGAAAACTACACCTTTGTGTACCGCTGCAAAAGTTCCCTCAGAATTTTGATCAACTTCGATGGTAAAGCTTACATTATCTAATAGACAACTTGAGTGGTTTTCAGTAAAATGTTCCAGGATTTCTAATGCTAAACCGTTCCACGTGCAATCTAGATGCGAATTTAATGGACAGGGAAATGGCCGATATGAGCATTTTAACTCGTGTTCGATAGCTTGACCAAAAATTACGAACTCTTTGCACCCTTGCTCTTTGAAGCAACATGGGAATGGAATTTTCTTCAGCGCAACTTCCAGTGCCAACACTCTGTGGACTGTTGTGGTGGTATTTACAGGAGAACATTGACCACAAATACAGGTTCCATCAGGAAGTAATCGAACTGGACCGCAGGATAAATACTTCTTGCATTGGGAACATCGCAGTTGCTCCAACATTTCGTCAGGTATATCTGTTAGATTGTCCATGATACTTTGCCCCCAACAGGAAATTCTGCAATAAAATAAAAGAATTTACTGTACTGAATTAGATATGTATCTACCTGATAGATGATTTCAATTTTAAGTTACAATTTAATGATGCAATTAGGGTTGCCAACACTGTCATTTTGACCCGAAGACTTCGGGTTTGGCAATCATTTTTCGGGCTTCGGGTTTTCAATAAAATCCTTCGGGTTAACTAAATGGTCATACAGAGATTGCAAAAATTTTTACTCCTATTTAGAGATGGGCGCGTAAGTGAATTTTCGCTCACGTCACGCACGTTTCACGCTTGCTTTAAACAGGCACGTTCACGCACGTTCACGCTCACGTTTACTCAAGTTCACGGCGTAACACGCCACTCACGACGTGACACGCAGCTTTTATTTCAAAATTTAAATTCAGATAGAACAGAATGTTCAAATTTAAAACCAATGAAAAAACCCTAAAGAGAACTAAAAATATGTTTTACGTACAAGGATCAACATTTTCAGCGTTAAGGCGAGTATACAAAAAATAGTAATTTACGTTAAAAGTATAGAAAGTGGAGCTTTTCAGTACGAGTGAGATGTTTCCGGAAGAGGCCGTTAGGCCGAGTCCGGAATTTCGAGACGAGTATGGAAAAGCCACTTTCATACGAGTTTCGTACAATATTTTTTCGTACACTAGCATACAAAAAGGAATACTAAATTTATCCTCGTATATAGCAAATAAGTAGAGTAATATTATTATGTACGTAACGTTTTATATGTGTTGTAACTAACGAAATGTAAAATTCGTACGGCAAAGTGCTACTTTGCCGTCACTTTGCCGTACGAATACCGCAAAGTGTAACTTTCTAATCAATAAATTGTACGGCAAAGTAACTTTCAATGCTAGTGTACGAAAAAAAACATTACTTTTATTAGAATAATAAGTTCATCTACACAAGTACACAATAAATTGGTTTAAAAATAAAACGTAATCAACATTTTCAGTGTTAAGTCGAGTATACAAAACAAAACATTAGGTACTTTTCTAAAAATAGGTTTATCTACACATCTACACAATACATTTTTGGTTTAATAATAAAACGTAATTAACATTTTCAGCATTAGCCGAGTATAAAAAACAAACCATTACTTTTATTAGAATAATAAGTTTATCTACACATCTACACATTAAAATGTCGATTTAAAAATAATATGTAATCAACATTTTTAGCGTTAAGTCGAATTTTCGCCCAGCTGTAGAAAATACTCTTTCGCTTGTAGCGGAACCTGCCGGGATGTTTAAAATTTCTCAAGTTTTTTTAACAGTAGCGTATTTACACTGTTTTTCCAAAATCCTAAAATGTCATCTACATCAGTGTTACTAAAGTGGTGGTCCGCGGACCGGTGCCGGTCCGTGAGCAAGATGTTGCCGGTCCGCGAAGTCGATTGTTGATTTCGATAATCGACTCAATTCTGTTGTTAGCCTACCACCCCAAAATATAAGAATAGTATGAAAATTGATATATTTCGCGTGGCTCTGTCATCAGTTGAACCACGGATAGATAAATTGACCAATAATAAGAAGCCCATTTATCACATTAATGCGTTTTACGAAGCTGGTTGAACTGTTAAATATGTAAATTGCGTAACGTTTCAATCTAGTAAATACGCGGTAAACTTGACATCAAATACAGGAATGACTTATGAACGGTATTAACATTGAACTATTAAAAACACTGACTCAATTAAACAACTAAACATGGTACAAATGCGACACATACTTTATTTGCCACTACGTAAAGTTGAAAAGAATCATGTAATCTGACGGTAATGAATTAAACTGACAGGTAGATAAACAACTGTAAAAGGTTTAGCAAATGCAATGGTGCAAACAATAAATGTTACAATGACCGCAACGTTACTCAAACTGTCCGGCACTTCGCTGAAACACTCGGTACACTTAAAATTCGGCACTGTAAGCTACTACAATAAAAATGGTACCTTTAAAAAGCTTGGCTTAGCTGCAATTGACGTCCTACGTTGCTGCAAACGGCTGCCGTTCAAGACCACTGCTCTAACATCTAGTAAAACTGCTTCAAAACAACTGTAAATGGCCGACGAGGTGGAACCTGGGATAATCCCGTAACAAGGGCAAAATCGAAGCCCGCACGGAAATTGGCAGAACGAAAAGAGAGAGCTTTGCGAAATCTGGTAAGCCGATACTGGGTTTTTACGGAGAGTCCGCCAAACGACGTTTTAGGGGTTGCCGTCCCACGATAACGAAAACCTCAAGGCTCACATCGATAAACAACAACTTTAACTTTCATATAACGGAACACAACAGGTGGTACACACACACACCAAAGGAACAAACCGTCAGCCGTTAATCACACAATAAACAAACGTAAACCCTCGCCTATGCCACTCCGAAGGGTGCGTGGCAGGACGAATACTTCCAAATCACTTGTTGCTTCTCGTCACGCCGTGCCAATTCTGTCTAGAAAACCCGCGAAGAGCTTCGCAAGCGATAAATAATGGGGTCCAACATTCGTACTCGCTCTCTCTAACACATGACAACTGTCTTTTATTCTGACTCAAAACGTAGGCGCTTATTCGACAAATTCACGTCTGCGACGGATCGATAAGAAACACGTGCGTGGCGGGCACGCAGAGTGGATCGATAACACAGATGTGTGCCGGTAGAAAACAACTGAATGCATGCACAAAATTTGAGATACTTATATACAGGCGGAATCGTAATTCGGAAAGGAGAAAATAATGCAAAGTTAGACGTACTTTCATACAAATTAAAAATTTCCTTACATCTTTTAACGTCTATGAATAATTTACTTATATTTCGTTACTAGCTGTTACCCTCGACTTCGTACGCTCGAGGTTCGTTATTTGTGTATTAAATGATGACTAATTATTTCCTGTCATCCCATCCCCGTCCCCGTCCCTTTCCCCTTCCCCATTTCTTTTCCCGTCCCCGTCCCGTCCCGTCCCGTTCCCTCCCCACACTGTCAAACAAACGAACTGTCAAACGCGCGAAGGTTAAATAGTCGGTAAGTTTTCTGAAATTTTCAAATTTTCTGCCCAATTTTCTTATTTTTTCTTTCCGTAAGAACCTTCTACAAAGAATTAGAAAACTTAAAAAATAAAGATGAATGAAATCGGTAGAGTCGTTCTTAAGTTATGGCGTGACCAAGGGAAATAGGGATTCATTTTCATATATATAGATTGGTTCATTTGTTAATAAATGTAGCGGTCCGTCATACATTAGTAAAAATAATACCGGTCCGCCACATTAAATAGTTTGAGAAGCACTGATCTACATTTCCGAATTTTAATTTAACATACTAATTTAGTTCTGTTTCGACATCATCCTAATTACATGTGTCATCGTCAAAGCTATCTCTAAGTGTAGAAAGATAAGAATCTGATGCTGATGTACCAGTTTTGAGTCGTTTGCTATGTATTTCATCATTATCATCTATAGTTTTATTAGCATTATAATCTTCTCTTTTATGTGAAAGTATGAACTTTAAGGATTTATAATTAGGGTCCAAAAATAAAGCCACAGAATGTAACTTGTTTGGCACAATTTGTGATTTAATGAATTTAAAAGTTGCTGCACCCTGCAGTTTTTATTCGTTACTAAATATTTAACGTGAAACGTGAATCACGCCTTGGAAATTTTCACTCACGTTCACTCACTTTCACGTCACGATTTTCAAATATTAGCCATGTTCACGACGTGACACGACTGTTTTCACGTCACGCGCCCATCCCTACTCCTATTTAAAAGCTCCAGAGCAGGTCATTGGTAGAAAGTGGCGAGAAACAAAAAGTACAATTTTAGAAAATATTTACAATTTTTTCTGAAAAATGTAGTTTTGTAATAGATTACATAACTTCCAAGATAGATTTTTAAAATTTTATTTATTGGAATGTAAATAATAGTTTTGTTCTTTATTCCTACGATTTACAAAAGCCGAAATTTATGCTATGTGTAACGGGCTAGCTGCATCCCTCACCGATGTTTATTTTCATGCTTGAATGTAGAAACCAAGTTGTATTGCCTACGTTCTATTATTAGAGCTACTATTGTATTTTATGTAAGCAAATGTTCACAAAGTTGGTCCTGCGTTGGATGTGATTATTATAATTTTAGTTTTCGAGAGTGCAGCAAAAAACACGCTGTACACGGGATATGGGGATCGCACGCAGCCGCTTCTGAGAGCTGCATGGGTTTGTTCGACACGAAAGTATAGTACGTGAATTTGCCCAGGGCAATATAAGTTAAATTTAAGCGGTCTGAAAGAGTCTGGCATCAGCGTTAACAAAGAAAAATTGAACAGGATGATTATGAAGCAGACACCCGCACTGTTGATCACAACTACTGCAAAAAAATGTATAGTTTTTTGTTACTACGTTCTGGAGAAATATAATTTATATGCTGAAACATACGCTGATCTAAAAAAGCATATTATTTATTAAACAAGTTGCAAAATGAGAGTCTTTTTCAAGAGTCGGTATGCTTGTTGGACGAGGAGAGAAAACATACTAACTTTTGCAACGTATTGCATACAATTTTTTTGCAATTTTATAATAAACACAAAATTTTAGATACCTATATTATGTTAATTCATTTTCTTATATGGGTATTTCGCCACTCTGCAAATTAAAATATTAAATAACGAAAATATTAACAACGAACGTTTCGTTGTTAATATTTTCGTTATTTAATATTTTAATTTGCAGAGTGGCGAAATACCCATATAAGAAAATGAATTATGAATTCACGCCACAAAGAAGTTTCAGAGATTATCTTATATTATGTTATTTAGATAGATTATATTAACATATAAATTTACGGCAAAGCGCGAGAAAAAGCATGTCATTATTACATTAACAATGACAACTACGAGGGAAAGTCAGTAATTAGGTCACAAACTGATGTGGTATATTTGAATATAACAGCACGGCTTCCTGGATTAATACGAGCCTGAACGTCTCTATTACGGCTTGGCGCGTTTGTAGTTCCAGGCATTATTTCTGTGATTGTATAGGCGAGTTATATATATAGAAACTGCTTAGTTATAATAGATACGCTTTATCTGCTTCCTGTAAGATTACTATTATCAATGCTTATATGCAACTTTGCGAGTCTGCATTCTCGCCTTTTCATGATATGTTATTCAGTCTTAAGCCGAATGTACTAGTTAATAGATCGTTCTAAAGGGTGCGGCAAAATATACCCAGCTATGGAATATTGTTACAACTTTCTTATTTCCTTGACAGCTGTCAAAAGTGAAGTTTTATATCAAAGTAGAACGATACAGAATTTTGTTATGGGGCGTTATTCGGCTCAACAACGAGCAGAAACTGTTTAAATTGTATTTCCAAAACTTTTCTTCTATCATTTCAACTCAACGCGTTTTTAGGCGGGCCTAATGGAAGACCTCCACACGGAGAAACAATTCGACGTTTAGCAAACGATTTTTTACAAAATGGCACAGTAAATGATGTAAAGAATACTGGAAGACCTCGTTCTATTCGTTCAAACTAAAATATTGAGCTTCTTCTGGCTGATGTTCAGGCAGAACCAAAAACTTCCACAATAAGACGTGCGGCGCAATTAGGATTGTTAACAATTTCTGCTCGTTGATGAGCCGAATAACGCTCCATAACAAAATTCTGTATCTTTCTACTTGGATATAAAACCTCACGTTTGACAGCTGTCAAGAAAATAACAAAGTTATAACAATATTCAATAGCTGGGTATATTTTGCCGCACCCCATACTTAAGCTCCGCTTTTCTGTGTATGAAAGAAAACAATAAAGTTTTTTTCGATTTGGGCGTTACCAAACTTATCACTGGCGCAGTCGTTCGTATGTTCAGAAAGGGCACTAAACAAATTTTCGAACATTAAAATTTGTAGTGTGCACTTCGAACTTTCTGGACATTCAAGCAACCGAAACCAACAATCCCTGGGAGATCCTGAACACTTGGTGGAAGACAAACATCGCGGAAGCCAAACGGAAGGAAACCCGCCCCGCCTGGAAGCAGTCGATTCCCTCATCAAGGACAAAAATCGCCAACGGTGAGCATCGCTGGTTCCTGCAACTTGCAGTCTATCGCAGACACCTGGCTATCGGAGCCCCCTGACTATTGGAGTCACCTAGAAGATGCAGTTCTACGCATCGTAAGTAATTTTTAAGAAATTTGCAAGTGAAAGTGCAATGATTTGCTTTTTATTAAATAAATTAAACCCTACTAATATTACTAGCTTTAAGCAATTATTTTTAAGATTAGGTAAGTGCAAAACGAGATGAGGTACTGGCGTACACGTTAGGTGTGCTTAATAATTCAGCCAACCGACTTTGCATTTATGCGTAGGTACCCTGAATTAGCTTAATTTTAAGGCCCTACTAACGTAATAATTCCCATTTAAAACAAAGTGCAACGCTCTACGTAAGAGTAGTTTAAAATCCGAATACGTATAAATAGCTCAGATTCTGACTCTTCAGAATTCGAAAGCGAAGAAATAGAACAAATAATAAACCCTATTAGACGCATTGAAATTAATTTGCGACCATCAATTTTAAACATGTCGTTAGAAAATCAAAGTGGCGTACAACAAGCCCCACAACAACCAATTTTAGTGAATTATCCTCCAGGATTTCACATGTCAATACTAAACGAAATCCCACGATATGACGGCAATCCTATTGAACTCAGTGAATACATCCGAGCCGTAGAGGACATTTTTGGCCAATTTTATCAGACAAACGACGCTAACGCGTATATCAATAAACTTCTTTTATCTGCTGCCCGAAACAGACTAAAAGGATCAGCTTTAGAAGTAGTCACCGGACAGACAATTCTATCATGGAACGACCTAAAAACCATTTTAATCGAAAATTTCGGAGATCAACGTTCAGAACTAAATTTAGTTATCGATATGACAAGACTTAGGCAAAATTTCAAGGAACATCCTGTTGATTTTTACAACAGATGTCGCACTTTATTAGCAATTTTAAATTCCAAGATATCCCTTTCAACTGATGCACAGGATATTAAAGATTATCGCATAACCAACGCGAAAGCTTTAGCATTAAAATCATTTACTGGGTGGACTCATCCGCTTGGACCTTTCATAAGATCACGAGCCCCCCGTACACTAGAGAATGCCTTAACTATTGTTAAAGAATTGGATGTTAGATATTTCCAAAACTCTCAAAATAAACCCCAAATTTTATTACAGCAACCAACAAAAGCCATTCATAAACCTCACTTTTCGACCCAGAACTCTCAACCTTCGCACTCACGTGCCCAGCAAAATTATTTTCCACGATTTCAACCTAATGTTACACCTGTAACGCAATTAAACCCTAATCAATCTCCAACTCAATCTTTTGGCTACCAAAGACCAACTTCATCGAATCGTAATGTATTCGCACCAAAGAAAAATTTTCAACCCACACACAAACCTGAACCCATGGAAACCTCAACGATCCAGAAGCGCCCAGCTTCACAGCAAATAGGAAACTTTAAAAGCCAAAGACCATTTAACCAATTTCACCCTCCTTTCAATCGAACTTTTCAGAACCAAAGCAATTTCCAACAGAAAAACAATTCCCCACATTTTCCATCTCAGCAATTACACAACATGAATGCTGAATTTCAACAAGATAATCACGAATTACTTAGCCACCCAGACGAATTTGAAAATTTCCAAATGCAAAACGACAACAACTTTGAATCATATTACGCAACATCAGAGTCAACCATAATTTCTCCTGTTTACCTGAAACAGATTTTCCTCATTATCAGAGTCCCGATGAAGAAAATTATGACAATGAGAACCCTGACGAACTTGTAAATTTTCGTTAAAGGCCTCGGTAGAAAACTTCTCTATAAACCCTAAATCAAACCTACCATTTATAATAATTCCACAAACCAACGAAAAACTCTTAATTGACACTAGATCATCAAAAACAATAATATCCCCAGAATTTGTTTTTAAAAATTTCCCAGATTCTGTTTATCAACACAACTTTGAAATTACAACCTCTCATGGAACCTCTAAACATAATCTAGTCGCCGACATTCCTTTACCTACACTTTTTAAAAAACCTGGCAACCATCAAGTTTACCTTTATAACTTTCACGACGAATATGTAGGCCTCATAGGATCAGACCTATTGGCCACCCTTCCAGCTAACATCGACTACAAATGGATGCATATAGAAACCGAAAACACTACCGTACCATTCTTTTATAACCCATCCATAACAAAACAACAAAGACAAAAACGAAATGAATGTAACTTCTTAAAATTTAAAAATCCTGAAAATATTCTGTACCACAAAACAATTTTACCCCGTACCGAAACAACTATTAGAATACCAGCCATTGGACAAAATGGAAATAAAATATGTCCAAAAATAAAAATTTCTGACACTCTAACCATACCCCCCGCTATAGTACATTTACACAACAATTGGTTTACAACAACTATATTAAATGTGTCCGAAAAAGAACAAGCCATATACATAGACACCCCTTTATATTTAGAAGAATTTCAAATTCAAGACACTGAAACGATATCAGTTAATAACCACAATTTTTCCATTAGTAACGAAAACACCGCGAACTCAAAAAATCAAATTTTGGAACAAAATTTAAAAACAAACCTACGTTTAGATCATTTAAACGAAGAGGAACAAACACTCCTAAAAAAACCTTTGTTTTGAATACAAAGACATTTTCTATACTCCAGAATTACCCTTGACCTGTACTAATTTGACTCAACATCATATTCG